>JARFNZ010128688.1:0-11473 GCA_031763405.1 Balanus nubilus
CCCGCCACCGCCGCCCCGCCGCCGCCCCGCCCCCGCAGCGCGGCCGACCAGGAGAGACCGCGCGCGGACCGGACCGGACCGGGACCGGACCAGCGACGGTCCAGGTACCGGAGGGCCGCGCAGTGTCACAACTCGTGTTGGTCGCGTGACGGCACGCGGGACAGGAGCAGGCAGCCGGGCATGGACAGCTGCCTGTCTGCCTGTCCACCGGTCTGTCCATAGCTTGGGTCGGCAGCGGTCACGGGGTCACCGGACAGCTGTCTAACCGACGCATGACGTCAGCTTGTGTCAAGTGTCCACTTTAACTAGCGTTCACACCATACTTTGGGGTAACTATAGCATCACCAATGTTTGGTCATCGCAATGTGTTGCGAAACGTTTTGAAGTGTATCACTCAGGCTAATGTATTTTTAGCATTAATAAATCATTAATATTTGCTCTTCGTGATGCCACGAAGCAGAAACAAAGATACATTCGTCGGCTAAATAAATTTATGAAATTTATGCGGCCGCTTGATCACTCCCCACAAATTCATGCGGGGACATCGCCCCTGTTGCATCTCTCCTGGGTTCCGGATGCCTCTTCTGACCGGCAGGGGCCTCCTCTGACCTCCAAGAGTCTCCTCTGTTATGCAAGAATCTCATCTGGCCTTCAACTTTCAGAAGCTGCTCTTTATGTGCCTACAGCTTAGATTGGGCCTCTTCGTAGCATAGAGGGGCCTCCTTAACCCTTTTACTGTAGGCATGGAAAGATACAAAACGTTCGGGGGGTCATTCAGCCCGTCCCTCGAATTTCGGCTTTCTTGAAAGGTAGAATTAGAAGCTAGAAAGAAGCAAAGTTTTGTGGCTAGAAATGGACCATAGGGAACTCGGTTTCGTGATTTTGTTGACCTTAGGTCTAATATTTCATGGTGAAATGAGGTCAAATGAGGTAAAATTTGTCACATTAGGACATCGCTCCAGAAACTTTTGATCATCTCAAAAGCTATTGTAGCTGGGAGTAAATAGAACAAAAACAGTGTAAACCTCCTGAGAAGCTCTAACGTTAGAGTGTCATCAGATTTCACATCAACTCAATAGTTCATGCTCCAAAAGTCATGAAATGTAAAACAGTTGTTTTTTCAGCAAAACTTTGTTCACGAATAACTTTTTTCCTGAAAAGGGCAATGATAATGACTGCGTCGTGTTATTCTCGTCAGGGCGGTTCAGAGTATACCATTTCGACCTGGTTAGGTCAATCCGAAAAATAGTCACGGTCAAGGTGAAGGTGAAGGCCAATGTGACCTAGGAAGGTCAAGTTACATATTAGAAGACGCCTCTGGATGAAAGAAACACTGACAACGGTTGCGAGTCTTAAGTTCATAATATCAGGTATTATTGACAAAAATGCGTTTGTGACCTCGACCGACCTTAAATGACCTCCTAGAATGACCTCTAGGGGCCTAAGATGACATGACACTGAAAGAGTTTGGCTGATTTGATGCGTATAAGGGGGCTGTCCTTCCGCTCCAGTACAAGAGTGAAATTCAGCTAAAGAGTTGCATAAACCACAAAGTTAGCAGCATTGATAACAATGAATAAAACCTAGCATGAGCGTCCTTAAGTTGCATGTGACCATGCCATGTCGGTTTACAGTGTTGTGGGTTGGAGCGTGGAACATCGAGGTAACCAAAATGGCGTGCTTGTAATACGATAGCGGTCATCAATTAATAAAAATAGCAAAAAGCACGTGCTGGGTTTTTACAGAGCGGTGATAAAGATGTACTGTTGGAACCGAGATGAGAGTGTGAGCAGAGCATTGTGGGTAAACCACAAATGGCGTGTCTATGGTGTTTCTCCCGACATCAATGTGATGCCGCTCGCAGTAAAACTTAACGTCTGTGACTGGAATGTGGATGCATTGCTAGAACTGAAACAGTGGTTGGCGAATTTCACTGGCGGATTCAGAACAGGCGCTGCAGGTCGATTGGAGGGGGCTAAATTTAAGAAGTCTCAAATTTGAAAACAAACTTCGGATTTGGCATCCTTGCGTTTTATAGGAAAGTTAACAAACATATCTTGGTAAACGTTTATTAGACTTCCTTCTAAATTAGAAAATGTGTCAATTTTCGCCGATTTCAGGCGATTTCGTGGGGGTAAAGCCCGCTGCCGTTCCCCCTTGGATTCGCTAGAGGTGAAGTTAATCATTTTGTTTTGAAAGCAGAGTCCTTTTCTAAATAATTGGCAAAATACTATAATATATTGTTTATTTGCATGCTAGTAGAATGTACAAAACACATTGGATGATTGTTTGACATTAATATTAAAACAATATATACAAGACGACACAAATCAATCACCAAGAAATTAAAGAAAATTTACAAAGAATATAACATGTTCTATGATATTGGTATATAGGACAAACAATTACATATCGTTACAAATTCGTAAAATAAGACATTTCGATACATATAAATCGTTAATCGCTACATCGCTCATGATACTTCACTAAAATACTTCATTCCTCTCTTGCAAAACATGATGCACAGTCTAATATCTTTTGCTAACTATCTTAGGGCACTCCAGGGCACGATTAACCCTAAGACGCTATGTTGACAGGGACGGCCGAGTTTTTCCCGTTTATTTATGGTTTCTGTTTGAATATGTACAATGACACCAAAATTCTAAAGTCTAGAGCTGAGTTTGTTTTGAGAAAATGTGCAAATTAGTGATGGAAAAGGGACTCAGGTTTACTCTTCCGGTTTAAAGATAAAGTAAAAAAAACTTACTGCTCTGGCGTTGTCTATAAGTTCTGTTGCTCCTCGTGTGGGGAGTCGTACATTGGCTCTACCTATGTACGCCTTAGAACCAGGGTTTGCCAGCACATGGGGATATCGGATCGAACTGGAAAAATGGTGCTTTCTCCAACTTCATCCTCTGTGAGAGAGCATTCATTACAGTGTGACAGTCCCTTTTCCACCACGAATTTTGACATTCTTCACAAAACCAACTCAATTCTAGACCTTAGAATTTTGGAGTCATTGTACATATTCAAACAGAAACCAAAAATAAACGGGAAAAACTCGGTCGTCCCTCTCAACATAGTGTCTTAGGGTTAATCATGCGTGGAGTGCACTGAGATAGTTAGCAAAAGTGCATCATGACTATGCAAAAGTGATTAGACTGTGCATCATGTTTTTCAAGAGAGGAATGAAGTGTTTTAGTGAACCACATATGAGCGATGTAGCGATTAACGATTTATATGTATCTCGAAACTATTACATTGGTGGAACTGTGAGCCGACCAAACGAATACGGAACTGTTACGACGGACCAATCGTGCAAACAAGAAATAAGCTTCAAGTAGGCACCTTCAAGTCGACAGCTCAACCTTACCTCTCACTCAGGTTGCATCAGCTGGCATTGTTAACCAGCAACACATACATCTTTTATCTCGAGGAAGGTCGATGGCATTATCATATAGGTAAGCATAAACATCTCGGTTTTCAGCTCTTGTCTCACGAGCAGCATGCAACGAAAACACTTCCGCCCACTGCTATCAGCTAAATCTTCATATTTACCTCCAAAATGGGACAGGACAAACTCCAAACACTTTATGTGCAGTATACAATGAAACATAGCGATTGTTACAACATGCATGCACCATTTCCACGACTTTTGCTTGTTACTGTGCTTAGTCATGCTGACAAGTACATTGCCGGATTCTTAGCCGGGACATGCCGGATTTAGCTGCATTGCCGGATTTAGCTGCATTGCCGGATTTTTGCACCCATAACAGAAGACTAAAACTACAGGTTGTAGGAGAAGGCGGGGCAATGACGACACCATAAACATTTTTGCTCCTATCTCGACTTCTTCGCGATCCAGGATGCTAATTGAGATATCATTGAATAGCCAGGAAATAGGTTTTCGATCGGCGCCCAAAAATCTGACAGATGTATTTCTACAAGTATTGTAGTGTAATGAAAACAGTGATTAAAAAAAATGGTGGGTAATGTCGGACACATGTCATTTAACTATTGTATGCATTTCGGTAGGCTAGAAATGGCGAGGAAACCTGGCTAGGTATGTACAAATGTGTTTCAATGTCATTAAATTCAAAACATACTGATGTGGTGTGCGTGATCGTCTATTAGGAAGTAACCATGTAGTTAGGGGAAAAATAGTGTTTTAATATTTGTTTGCTGCTTTGTTTATAGGGAATTCTGAAGTTTGCTCTCCTCTATCGCTTTGTTTGTGAAATATTACAACAAACATACTCGTTATAAGCAAGAGTGAACGTCCAAACTAAAATAAAACGATTTGTATTACGGGCCTTAACATTATTGCTAGCTTTCAAATTGGTTAATGCCGGACAGCCGTCCGGTATTCACCCAAGGCAAGCGATATCGTGAAGTTCACATGAAATTAAAACGCAGTGCTCATAAGCGTCATTTTTGCCACAGTTAGCATGCTTAAACTGGCAAGGATCACCAAACTAACATTTATGGATAAGACAGATATCCCCAAAACGGCTGCACTATCGTCCTTATAAGCGACATCCGAAAAATTCAAGGCCATGCAAGCCACATGTGTGAGCTTATTCTCTGAAGCAACCTTCGCGGGACCAAAGTGGCTTCCCGAGAAATGATAAGCAACATTCTTGGGTAGGCTGTTGTTGAAGTATGGAATTTAGGGGGGGGGGGAGGGGGTGTCCGGCATTACCTATTGTCCGTGCGGTATACCTACAGGCAGTTCCCCGTTCTCCCCTATACCCACTCTATTCAAGTCCAATAGCCTTTAACTCCATCGAGGAATAAAATGAAACTAATGTTTTAACTGCGTTGTTTGATCTATTTTTTGCCACCATGCCACTACAACTTCTCTAGAATCGAAGTGTTATTGAACTTTGTTCCAGTGTGTTCAATGGGTGAGCTGGATGATGTTCTGCTTTGGACCGAAGCCAGCCTTACATCCAGTGATGAGCTAATATGGCTAATGATTCATCGGACTGACAGGACACGCACTCGGTAGCCCGCGAGTTCGAATGTCAACCGTCGCTTCGCAAACAAACAAAACACGCCCTAGCTATACTGCTTTGCTTTTGTTTGATTGGTGTCGTAACTCGTAACTTTCCAGAACCCACACTGTTCGTGGCCAACTGAGTGACCAGCAGCATTCGTTCACTGTTCGCAATAAAGGACTGGTATCGCTCACTGGATTGCCAGCGATGAGAGCACCCTAAGGCAGCCCCAAGGGGCACATATGACGTCATCTGAGAACGTCGACCACGGCACCACGCCACAGCATTGGTCAACCGAGGCCGGGGGTGCCGCCGAGTAGGTACGCGCTGCCATGGCGGGCAAGGTAGGACAGTGTGAAAATTAGACTAGGTTCTGCGGTGCCATGGATACTACATCGCACAGCGGGTGGAAGTCTGAATCGTGTGAAAAAGGCAGGGTCGGTGGTGCCACAAATCGAGCGACACGACGGTAACTGGCTGAGACTGGGTAGTGTGTGGTGGATGGCCCGTTAAATTCACGGAACTGCGATGTGGCCCAGAGCCTTCCAGAGAGCCTCTGAGACCAGAGGAAGGGTCGGGGAGAGCACTAGGCGGTGTGCTGATCCGACGAGGTCAAAGGCTGGTGATAGTAGTGGCGGCGGGGAAAGGCGACCGAACGGTGGCTAAACGTACCACTTGAATAGAAGCTGGGTGAATAGAGAAACGTGATTGGAAAGAGAAGAAGGAAGAGAGGAGAGAGGAGAAAAAAGAGAGTGGAGAGAGGGAAAGAGGAAGACAGGAGATAGAGAGATTGGAGAGATAATAGAGAGGAGAGATAAGAAAGGAAAGAGGAGAGAGTTGAGAGAGGTGAGAGAGATGAGAGAGAGAGGGGGAGGGAGAGGAGAGAGGAGAGAGAGGCGAGATGAGAGAGAGGAGAGATGACAGAGGAGAGAAGAGAGAGAGAGAGAAAAAGAAGAGAGAGAGAGAGAGAGAGAGAGAGAGAGAGAGAGAGAGAGAGAGAGAGAAGAGAGGAGAGAGGAGAGAGAAGAGGCGTCGCCAACGGAGGTACCTGAGGATGCCTGGCCCTCCCAGGTTCGCTCGGAACACTATCTGACCCTCCCAAGTTTGCAGTATTTTAACATTAGCCTTACATAAGGCTGGACTCCTGGGTGGCCCTCCAAAACCTAAGGCTGACTCCTCCAGTCAAAATTGTGTGGTGACACTAAGTCATGGACTAATGGCAATATTGTAATCGAAAACGGACTAAATGGACTCTGCGCCGAAACGGTAGGAGGCCGGTATACTAAAGATAAGGTACCCCTCCCAGGATCTTTGAAGAACGGTGAAATCGAGCGAATCCAAAATATTTTGTTGCAAATGACAAGAGAATTTAAAAAATAACTCCATTGAAGGAGAATAACTAGATAGATTGTCGCTTTCTACGACCTGACGTACAAGCGCCAGTACATGCTTACGGCATCAACTGTAACATATATTGATGTTTAAGTTTGTAAACATCCCCCCTCACTCCCTCACCTCATTGGATTTATTCAGGTGCCGTTCGAATGTGGCACCATGTTCATCCCGAGACCCTTAAGCTCCGCGATTAACGTGTCGCGTTGTCTCGAGAACTTCTGCCGAGCCCAGACAACTGGCAAAGGAGTTTATGACCTTTTGTTTTGTTATATTTTTTGTCTTGCCTTTCACGACTTCTATACGGGCTTTACCCATCTAGCAATTCCCAAGGCACGATCGGTTCAGAGTTTTTGCGGCCAGCTGATTGTGGCGCCCGCCGGCTGATGACATATTCCTCGACATGTTCTTGGGGGCGGAGCGTCTTGTCGAGATGAGCCTATCTGTGAGACGTTTAAAGGACACATAAGGTGAAGCATTGGCTGTTCCATTATTTCTTCAGGAGCTCCCCAGTAACAGCAGTGCTAAGGTGGAATGCTGAGGTGGGCTGGACTCAGCGAAAGTTCCCGATGCAAAACAACACGTTAACTGTGAATCCTAATTGTCTCGAGATGAACATGGTGTCACGTTCGAACTGCGCCCGAATAAATCTAATGAGTTGATGGAGTGAAAAACGAGGTAAAATGAAAATGTTAGAATGTTAGGAAATCGAAAATATACGCTGAACTGGCCATTAAACCCCTTTTCTACGTATTTGGGCGAATAGTTTTTAACTTTTCTATGTAAACACCCTATATATATATATATACATATATATATATATATATATATATATATACTCGTACTCGGCTGAATAGTATATGAAATTACAAAAAAAACTCGGCAAACGCCTCTTCTTTACCGAGTTTACATATGTAATTCCTCAATATATCATATCAATTGCATTTCACAATGACCAATATTAAAAAACAATATCATGTATAGTTAAATTTTAGTGCTTTATGAATTCAGAGCATAATGGATTCATCACAATTCACAAGACATGCAAATGGTTTCCCGTTTCGAAGTCACTATATCAGTCTGTTCAGGCAGAGAACCTACATATATGCATTCACCTGTCCTAAATTCAGTCCTTGTTTGGCAATTCATTGATTTCTGGGTCGGCCTGCTGGTGCACTATGTTTGGCAATTTCTGCCCACTGGCTGCCCGATACTAGTCAATTAGGCTGGTTGTTGATTGGCTGTATCTAATGATCTATGAATATGCATGAAAGCTATTTCAGAAACTGTGCTTCATGAATGAACAGTTACCTACACAGTGCATATTTGCTTTACAGGGTCCGAATAAACACGTTAATGTGCTGGCGCTGTTCACGACATTCGAGATAACTGCCAGTTTTGCATGTAAATGAACAAGTTTACCCAAAGGGCATATCTGCCTCCGCCAGTGCCAACGAGACGGGCGTGATTAGGGAACCAGACTCGGTGATTATGGAAGTTGAAATAAAGACAGAACCAACACTGCTCTTGGCCTTCTACTGAGCGAAATGGGCGAGACAAAAAACAGGCTTAGTCAATTAGCCTAGTTATGTTACCTATTCACGAAACTTTACCGATCTGCTCCTACCGTTATAATAACTTTAGCCGTGATACCGTCGTCAACGACCGAACGCGACGTGCGAAGCGAATTCTTGCGTGGCAAACGGGAAAATTCTGAATATGAACGGCCCGACCCGACCCGACCCAACCTGACCCGACTCATGACGCTTTTGAGAAGCTTATATCTCTGCAACCGCACCTCCAATTGACAAGCGGTCTTCTTTGCATGCTGTGTAGCCCCATTCCCCTGTATGAGACCAAAGCCGATTCACGTCGGTGCTTTCCACGTCGCGTGCCGCGTGCCGCGTGAGGGGTGTCGGAAACAGTTTCCTTGCAAGAACTCCACAACGTCTGGGCCGATCGCGTTACAATTTGCCATGTGTTGTTAGGGACCAGTCAGCTGTGACCTTCCCAGTTCCCACAAGTCACGAGTGGGGTGGCCCTACACGTACGCACGTGCACATCCCTATTCTATATCTCCGGAACGGCTGAGTCGAGTGTGTTCAAATTTGACGTGTGCTTAAGGACTCATTACATTAGCTGCGAGCTTTTCACATGTCAGGGGTGGGGTGCATTGTTGGTGAGCACGTGCCCAACCTTCTTTGTATCTCTTTATTGGTTGAACCATTTCTTCTAATTTATATAGTATGTGGATAAGAGGGATCATTCAGCTTCCACCTTCCAAAAGTCGGACGCTGCCTTTGCACGTGCGCACGTGCACATCATTTTTATCTCAAACTAACTAGGCCCGTATACCAACCGCATTTTTAGCCGGCACATATTTTTAGCGTTCGTTCGTTCATCGCCAATAACGGCGCTTTACTTTACTAAATATACCTATGACATGATAAATATATGACCTCTCGGAAAATGGTTATATTTGCAATGCTTGAATCTACTTGAAACCCTCGATTTACTTTCACAGATCTTGCCGCGATTCTTGTTTTGCATTGAAAATGCAGGTAACTTAGTCTGTATTTTCGAAGTCTGTCCCAATTATAGGTACCTATCTGCTCTTTTTTTGCAAATCTTAATTCTGTCGAATTATTTCTCCACATGATATTTAGTCTAGTATGCTGGTAAAAATAATTTTTGATTGGGAATACCCTAAAAGCAATGCTATTTGCATTAAATTATGCACATCATCATTTCAATGGCCCAGGAATGCTGTGCACGTGAACTCCAACACTGGTTAGTGCAGTCAGTGCTCAGTAATTGCAGCTGGAGCACCAACCTGCACCGAGCAACGACAATAATTATGGTAATGAATTGTTCACGATCAGCTGAGGTTTCGAAATGGTCAAATTTACATGCAAGGCCCTGCACACACCTCAACCTGAGGCACGTTTTGCCGCTCGGTGATCCTAATGTACGCGAACCACTCCTCCCATTTCATAATGTGATGACCTATGTCAGTACGACTTTCTCAAAAAGATACTAGAAATGAGGCTCGTAGTAGGAACACCTCAGTCTAAAGACGTATGTAACTAACGACGATCAAGTTCATCACCTTAATCGGGCTCTGTTTCTTGGCTACAAGTACCTCAGACCCATCATTGCCGACCTGCGCGCGTATTCCTGACCCAATTTAGTCATCGCCATTTATTTCCCACCGGAGCGAGGGCTCAATGGGTAGTCAAATATGGCGCAATTACGGTGTTTCAGGCGTTGACAAAGCGTCGGTGACGAGGAGGGATGTCCTGTGGGTCGGTATTGTTATCGCCTTTGCAGGTGACCAGTCCAGTCCGGGCAGTAGGAGGGGGGGGGGGGGGGTTGGAGGTATTGCGTCACCCCTACATCGTCCGATGGGCTGTTCCGTGAGTCACTGCTGCTCTGGGCTCCGGTCTATACTGGGTTCGGAGAAACAAATGTTCCGCATTTCGAAGACATATAGCATATATTTTTTGAAATTCATCGCAGTGTCCTGAACTTCGGAAGGTAAAATATCATAATTTATTTTTAGTGATCGGTAAATTTGCGTGCAAGTTCGCATAATTCATTGTGATTTATTGTGCTTTGAAGATAGGGCGACGGTTTAAATATTTTCTTTCCATCTTGGCATGGACCCGTATATTTGTATGCTAAATTGCAATGGCACGCGACATGCTACGTGCAATTCATTAATTCAAATAAACCGGTTCATCAGCAAGGTGGATCCAGCTTGGAGATTCTGAATCCTAGATACTCCTGGAGGGCGGATGCAGGATCAGGCTAACTCAGAACTGGAAGTCGCTGTCCGATGCCTCTTGGCTCTCACTGACATTCCCTTCCTGGCCGGAGACCCAAACGGTGAGGATAGATTCGATGGCTTACACCACGCTCCTAATGTAGCAGCTGCTACCTTCTTATGCAGAGCCGTGCCCTGATGCTTTCATCTAGCAGCAGAATCGGAAACCTTCCCTAGGAGCCGAGGATGAAGCGGTGCGCCTGTATGAATAAGTAACGAGTTGACCAGCCCAACAGACATTAACCCTCTGGACAACCCAGCAACTGCGACTTGGAACGTCCTGGCAAAGGAGGCTGCCCGCCATCATAACTTCTTTTAAGACTTGAGGAATGCGATAGAGAGGTTACATAGGAGTAGGACACGGGACATACATAGACATACACAGAGGTTGCATAGGAGACTTGACTGGACAGTGAACAGCTGAAACAGCACATGTGGTGGAGGTTAGTGCGACAACTGAACGCTATGTTCTCCGCTAAGGGGTGCGATCTGAAAGACCGTCCCTTACAGAGGTTAGTTTTCAAATTGTAAGGTTGCCGAAAGTTTTGTGGTTAGGTTGATGTTTCGAAACGGATGGATTTTTAAGTCTACGAGAAGATTTATTGGTGCTTTTTTCCTTTGAAATTTCAGGCAAAACGGCCTCCAGGTGTTGAAGTCCCCGGGACGTTGCACTTATGAAATGCTTCATATGTGGAGACAAGCAACCACATGAGGCTAGAATGTGGTCGATTCGAGTAAACGGTCCCTGTAATTGAATTTCAGGACAAAATGTGTTATGCCTTTTACCTCACAGGATTACGATCAGCAGAAAATGCATTTTTTTATTAAATGAGTATAAAACCGAGAGATCATTCGTCGTTAATCTTCTTCCATGCATACTCAGGAAATGCATGGAACAGATTTTTCTGATTATTTTTGGATGTCATCGACCATAGTGATCGATGATCGATATTTTTTATTTTTTAAGAAAGTGGTGCTTCTCGTGAGCACATGAGTGAATCTATTCTGCCTAACAGATATGCTGGCGTCCCTCAACTTCTTGGTATGTGATCATAAACATTTACACCTACCAGAAATGGGCGTGCAGCTGTAGGCAGGGTTCTGGTAGCTACTTTACATATTTCATATAGCTATCCATCTTCCTAACTTCCTAAGCGTCACCTTATTCCCCTTGTACGCCGATCTGCCTTTATCCGCGCCATACTGCGGTATTTGCATAACACGACTTACTGGGGGGGGGGGGGGGGGGGGGAGG
>JARFNZ010128710.1:0-11472 GCA_031763405.1 Balanus nubilus
AGCTGTCCAGCTGTCCAGCTGTACACCTGTCCACATGTACACCTGTACACCTGCCCACATGTACACCTGTTCACCTCCCTGCAGCCAACCCCTTGCCACTGGCTGTGCGACACAGGTGTCAGAACCACACCGCGGCCGGCCGGTGCATCATCTCGGCCTCACGGCGCGCTGTTGGTGAGCCCCACAAACGGCATAATGGCTTAATTTCAGTCGCAGTTAATAGCACCAACTGGTGGCATCTCGCGCAGGCAGCGGCGGCGGCGGCGGCGGCGGCGGCCCGGCCCTCCCCGTCCCGGCTCGCTCTGTTTGACTTCGCATTGATCGCGCCCGTTATAAAACAGCCGAGTGTCAGAGTGTCAGGCCAAATGTTACATTATTGGAATTAAATTGAAAATCGATGTCGGACACAATCTGAGCGCGTGCCCGGCGCCGAGAAATGGCCCGCTTGCCAGCCGAGACGCAAATTAAAAGGAACACCGTCTGGACAGGGCGGCAGCAGCGGCAGCGGCGGCGGCAAAGAGGAGGTCTCAGATAGGCCAGCAGAAGGCACGTACGCCGTGAACCGCTACCGAGCCGGCGGAACCTAATAAAACGACACCGACACGACCAGAGGGCGTGAGACAAATAAACCGGCCCGCCCGCGCGAGCTGTTGCTCCAGAGACGCTTCCGGCGTGAGCTGGTCGCCGTGCTGGAGACTGGAGAGCACACGAAGGAAACACACCGCAATGCAACGCAGTGCAATGTGCTATTCTGCCTTCTGCCACTGAACAGCGCCTCACAGCGTACCGGCAGGTTTACACGACAGAAGTATGTCACGGTGCAGCGCAATGCAGCGCTGCATGCTGAAACTGCACGCGGTCAGTGGCCAGTGCCCAGTGGTCAGTGGTCAGTGGTCACTGGTCAGTGGGGAACGGGAGGCCGATCTCTATAGACGAACGTTCTAATTAGGGTCCATTACGACGCCACCGGCACTGCTGCCACCGCTGGCTGGCGACCGCGCCCGGGAACACGGCAATTAAAATAATCAGCCACACCGCCACCGGCGGCGCCGATAAAACGCCGGCCGAGCGGCGCGGCACGACGCCCTCCGTGTGCACGGTGTCACGTCAAGGCGGCGTGAGCGGCACGTCACGTCACGTCGGCCCGACGTCCGCTCCGCCGCCCACGGCCGCCATTTTGTGCGTCCTGGCCGGATTTCTGCTCCGGGCCCGCCGCCTTTTGTCCCACGGGTGTAATCGGTCCGAATCTTTTCTGTAACCCTTCGGTAGCCAACCATTGTCAATTTTCCACATTTCATTCGAGGCCATTGATGCAGTTGACCGCCCGCGGGCCGCTCGTCCGTCAAAGGGTCCTTTGTCAGTGGGTCGCCGGAGATTTTTCCCTTTCAGCGCCGAGCTGGGACGGCCGGATGGCGGGGACGGACGCGCGGCCCAGGACGGGGATGAGGGTGACCCTTCTGGTGCTGCGCGCCGCCGCATTTACATATTCATGAGCGGTCAAAAATGGCCAGTGACGATGAAATACGCCGTCATAATGGTGCGTCGGTCCGGCCCCGCCCGGGAACGGGGTGAGACCGCCCCAAAATAGCACCTCTGTTGGCCGGCCGTCCCGCGGTGTGCGTGAGGTGAGGTGGGGGGGGGGGGGGGGGGAGGAGGGTGCGGCGACTGCCGAGAGCAGAGCGCCGCTTAGATCCCCGCCAGGTCCGCCGGTTATTACCATCCGACGGTCGGTGCCGCAGGCGGCGGCAGCGGCGGCAGACTTGGCGGCGCACCACCCGGCGACATTTCATAACTGCAGATGAAACGGCACAGTGCGGCCCCGAGCCGCGAGACGGCCGCCGGCGGCGATCTCTGTGCGGCCGGCGACGATCTCTGCGCGGCCCCTGCGGCGGAACCGCCGCGCGGCGCGGACTTATTAAAATACACGGCAATAAGCGGCGGCGGCGGCGACTGGGGCATCAGCGGCGAGAGGACTCAGCCCAGCCGGCGTAATTGATCAAGACCCAAATTAAACCGAACCACCAGCAAGGCATTATGTTTTCGGAGCCATTTTAATTTTAGCCTCACTAGAGCACAGGTTGGCGCAGTACGTAATTTTATTTAAAAAAGTAGTGTGCTTTAGAGTATACATCATATACGAGAGATATTTAATGTGCTAACACAATTATCAATGTTTCATTATATCGACTAAACTAAGACTCTCAACTGAACCTGCAAACGTAAAAATGTGATAATCGCGTCACGAATTATCGATCGAGCAAGCAGTATGAAGTGATATTTCTTTTCAAAGTAGGTGCACTGTTCATTCCGCGCTTATTTGCATGCCCAACATCTCGCCTGGTTGGCCTCCCCACCACTGACCACTCAAGGGGCTGATAGACGATGTGTATCGGCTTCGCATGACGCTTAGATTCGACGAATACGTATAAAATGATGTCTGTTCCATATTCCCACCATCAATAATGCCAATAAGCACCAGGCTGCTCGTGAATAATGTCTCAAAGCGGTATTGATCTTTATCCAAGAAAAATGACGCATCATACGTCCTGCTCCGATGAGTCCACGACGAACTCCGCTAAACATTCGTTTATCCAGACGCATTTGTTCCATGGTAATGATGCTACGATCCAATACTGTTAACATAGCTATTGTCTTTTGATATGAGTCGGGCTCAGACAGTTACCGTTTGCTCACACTAACGTTGTGCAGTAAATACTGAAGTCAACGAACTGTATTGTCATTGATACTTGGCTCCATCACTAACTCCCCTCAGTTTTAGTGTTGTGAGTAGATTTCGACACATTGGCTTTTATCGCTATGAGCAGTAGGCAGTCAAAATGTTTTGCACAATAACGTTCATGTATGCATACGCACGTCGCAGTCATTTAAAAACTTGTAATATATACTAATGGAGGCGATCAGTAACACTGCCGGCGGACACGGGCAGCGAGTCAGCCGCCCTGCGGGAGCAGTCAGTCAGCTGCCGGAGCAGTCAGGCAGCTACCGGAGCAGTCAGTCAGCTACCGGAGCAGTCAGGCAGCTGCCGGAGCAGTCAGTCAGCTGCCGGAGTAGCTAGCCTCCTCCCCGCTGCAGGGACGGTGCCTCCTCGGCGCCGGGCCGCAGCCCCCGTCACGACCGGCCACGTTGGGGCAGGTCAGGTGGTGGTGGTGGCGGCGACGGCGGCGGTGGCGGCGCTACATTGCATGCACGCCCCGCTCAATCAATAGCTCGGGCGCCTGCAACCGACTGAAGCTGCTCGGCATTTGACACTACTGTCCAACAGGCCGCGTTGGCCGCCCCGACAAAAAACCTCGGCCTCGGTGCGCCACCGCGACCTGGCGGCCCGGCCCGGCGCGCCCGGGCCATCCGGCGCACTGCAGCCTGTCAGCACGCTCGTCACCCACTGATGGAATACGTGAATAATTAATTCAATCGGCGCGCCAGCGGCGCCGGGTCGGGCGGACCTGTCACCAGCGGGACCGGCGCTGGCGCCTGCCTGTCCTGTCCGGCCGCCGCGCGACGCACAACCCGTTCTCCCGGCAGGCAGAGTGCCGGAGGAGGAGAGAGAGCGCGGGAGCGGAGGCAGGCCATCACGCGCGGCTGCCGTGCCGGCGGCGGCGGGTTGTGCGTGAGCGCGCGCCGCTCTGCGTAGCGCCGCCCGCCGACGCAGGGTCGTTTACCCCGAATTCGCAGGGAGTTTGAGCGACCGCGCGGCCTTGGCCGGCGGGTTGAACGTTGGCACTGAGTGCGCTGGCTCACTGGCTCGGGGGCCGAATGGGGACCGAGAGGACAAGTCGCCACCGCACACCACCAGCTGTGAACTGCCAGTGGCGTTCGTACAGGCGAAATTAGCCGCCACAGTGCATGTGTTCGTGAATAGAGCAGGCCCAGAAGAACCGCAACACATTGCGCAACCAAAATAATCCCGCTATCCAAGAAAGGATTGCACAACCCGGATCACAACCACCCCGAAGGCAAAGCCTGTTCCAGTGTAAAGTTTCCCACTGCGACATAAAGAACGTCGTGTTGTGACTCTGCGCAGCTGTTCTGCGCAGCCTAATCCAGGTCAGGATGGCTGCAGCGCTGACGGGCTGGGCAGAGGTGACTGCGCTGCAGCGAAGGCCGTGATTCAGAGCTGAACCCAGGTCAGGTTTGCTTTTGTTGCACTGACTCAGGCCTGAACCCAAGTCAATGAGCACTGAGCGGTGACTCAGACCTAAACCCAGGTCAGTACGCAGTGACTCAGACCTTAGCCCAGGTCAGCATGCACTATGCAGTGACTCAGACCTTAGCCCAGGTCAGTATGCACTATGCAGTGACTCAGACATAAGCCCAGGTCAGTATGCACTATGCAATGACTCAGGCCTAAGCCCAGGCCAGCATGCAGTGACTCAGTCCTGAGCCCAGGTCATTGAGCAGTGAACTCAGACCTAAGTCCAAGTCAGTATGCAGTGATTCAGGCCTGGGCCCAGGTCAGTATGTAGTGACACATGCCTGAGCCCAGTGAACTCAGACCTAAGCCCGGGTCAGTATGTAGTGATTCAGGCCCGAGCCCCAGGTCAGCCAGAGCCCGTGCGGTGCGGTGCGGTGCGGTGCGGTGCGGGGTGCGGGGCGCGGCGTGCAGCGCGCCCGTCACGTCTCGGTCCGCCCCCTCAGTGTCAGAGTGAGCGGCGCTGAAGGGCGCGGCCGCACGCAGACGGCCGCCGCGCCGAGCGACAGGACCCAGCCCTCCCTCCCTCCCAACCCTCCCCTGCCCTCCCCTGCCCTCCCCGTCCCGCTGCCGGCCTCGCCGCGCCGCGCCAGTGAAGGGTGATGGTGACGGCCGGCGCAGGAGGCCGCGGAGCCGCGGGGGCGTGCAGTATATTACGGCGCACCTCGGCTTGAGAGCCGCACGGCTCGACTGCGTGGAGACGGCACAAGCCCGGCAGGCCGATCGGCACGCATGGCTGAATATTCATGTCCCGAGAGGTGCCGGCGGGGGCAGATGAGTGTGCCGATAGTGCACCCATGGCCGGCGGCCCCTGGCGCCACCCAGAGCGGGCTGCCAGAGAGGGAGAGAGTGGTGGGACGGGCCGACAGCGCAGCGGTGCGGGCGGCACGACGCTGTGATGCGGGTCCGGCCAGCCCGGCGGCGGCAACACGCCGCGGTCAGGGCGGGTGACAGAGTGACCCGGCCCCGCCCCGCCCCGATCCGTCCAACCCACCCAACAGACCTCTCACCAGTTACCGCCGCAATCCGACTGGACTGTCGAAATAACCAGCGAGATACTAGATAGATAGCGATCCAGCTCCAGACGCGCTGGAGGTTCCATGAGCTTACTTCCGTCCCAATAGATGGCGACAAAAATAACCGCCTGGGAAGGTAGACTGTCCCGCATGGCATCCACGCAAAAAATAGCCAGCCATGAAACTGGCCCCGCTCCGCTGTCAGCCTCCACAGGTAGGCTGTCCCGCAGCACAGTCGAACAAAAAATCGACCACCGTCGCGCCGGCCGGCGAGCGATACCACCCTCCAGTCCGTCTCCATTCAGTCCAAATCTGAGCCGGGGTCTGGCCGGGGCTGTCTCTGACCGTCTCCTCGTCTCCTCGGAGATCCGAGCCGTCAACACAGGCGCCACAGCCGTCACCACACTGCCGTCCGTCATGAGCCGGCCGGCCGCGCCCGCTCGCGCGCCACGCATTAGCGACTGTCAACATTTCTATTACAGTACCATCCCGAGCCGGCAAAAAGCGCGCGCGACGTGCGATGGAGGTTCTCGTGTCGGCATGCTGGCAGACGCGTTTTTACACTCATTACATCATTCGCCCAGCGAGGCGAACGTGTTTCTTGATCGGCGCAGGTTAGCCGCCAACTGCTTCCGCTTGGTAATAGAAGAACGGTGCAGAATGACATGTTGTATCGGTGATAACAGCAGGCCATGGAAGCTTAGACTGCAACAGTACACATTGTACGGGTCTAAACTATAGTCTCTGGCAGTACATATTGTACCTGTATGGACTGTCCCGGTGTAGACTGCACCGGTACTGATGTATAATGTACCGGTGGCAAGTGTCGACTTTACCTGTGTAGGCTGCACCGATGTAGATTGTATACCGGTGGAGACTGTATCCGTGTTAACTGTACCGGTGTAGACTGAACCTGTGCAGCCTGTACCAGTGTAGGCTGTACCGATTTAGTGTGCACACACTGCACCGGTGCATCGTGTGCCAGTGTGCGGCCTGCCGGGACACCTGACGTCACTGGAACGCGGATCCTGCACAGCCAGAACACGCACACGGGCGCCGCGCTCAGCCGGCCAGACCGGCGAGCCGTTGCAGCCCCCCCCCCCTCCCGTCACTGACGAGGGGGGCTGACGTCAGCCGGTTGTCAGCCGCGGCACGGAGCCGGGGGAGGGCGGGGGGTGGTGGGTGACGGCCGCGGCAGGCGAGTCGTCACGGGCTGGCCTGTCACCAGCCCACGCCGCGCCCCGCGGCTCACCCGGCACATAGTGATGCAACCGGGAGCTGCAGACTGGCGCAGCGCCTCCTCCAGCCGCCGCCAGCAGCAGGCGGCAGGCGGCAGGCGGCAGGCGGCAGGCGGCAGTGGCAGTCAATGGCGCCGTGCCATTCAGGCAGCGGAGCGGCCGCCGCCTGCAGCCGCCGGAGGGAGCTGCTCGGCAGCCGGCTGATACCACCGTCAACAGGTAAACCGCGCCACGCTGAATGAACGCCAGAAGAGGCGCTGGGACGAGACGCCGATCCCCGGCCGCCAACAATGGACCGCCTCACCGCCCCCGGCGGCAGACACGGAATTCTGCCAGCCACGCGCGCCACCAAATTGCTACCCACCGACCGTCCGTTTCCTCATGCAACTCAGCCCAGTGGCCTTGAAGCTAACTATGCATTAAATCCAGTTTTTGCCGGCCTCGCATGTCCCTGAACGCCGCTGCGCACAATGTGCAACGTATTGAGGTAGGCGGCCGGCACTCAGTGCAGCGCTGCAACGCTTCCTGCTGTCGGCGTGCACTGAAGGCCGGCCGTACGCAGTGAACCGGGCCGCGACACCTCGAGGTGGCTGAAGCCGACGAGGACGGACCTTGTACAGGTACACTGTATACTGTACAGTAACCAGGGACCCTGGCTGCTGGTTCGGACACTGCAAAGGGACCTGCTTTGTACGGGAACTAGGTAGTGTGGTATGGTATGGTATGGTATGGTATGGTATGGTATGGTATGGTATGGTATGGTATGGTATGGTATGGTCTGGTATGGTATTATGTATACATGATTTAGGTATTGCATATATTAGAGCAGAAAGGCCTCTCGCTGAGCAAAAGAAATAACCTGTATGATTGGGGAGACCGCCACCAAGGAAAAATGACTCATTGCGTCAGTTCGATTGACTAAGACCGACAAAGTTTGACACGTTTGCAAGACATTTTTTTCTTAACAATG
The DNA here is from genome assembly GCA_031763405.1 of Balanus nubilus. Taxonomy (NCBI): domain Eukaryota; kingdom Metazoa; phylum Arthropoda; class Thecostraca; order Balanomorpha; family Balanidae; genus Balanus; species Balanus nubilus. The sequence goes on from JARFNZ010128710.1 coordinate 7,435, forward strand.
TGCATGTCGCTCTTCATTTTGAAGTTAAATTTTAAAATGGCGCGCAGCTCCACCGCCTTTTTCACACGTATTTAGGCATCAATTGCGCATACTATGTGACAAATTTCGTCTCCAGGTCACCAAAGATCAGGTCACCAGGTCAGATCACGTGACCCGACATCCGAAAAAGTTTGAAGTCATGCTACAGCCAGAGTTTTGTATTGAGCAGTTTCAAACTTTTAGAAGTTCATAGATATATAATTATCTAAAATTTGTATATCTCCTATTTTTTTTTATATCGGTGACCTGAGGACAGGCCAATTTCGTGACCTCACCCCATTAGTCAATGGGCAAAACTTCAAATCCCTCCTTTTCATAAGAAACCCATCAGATCACTGATGGGTTTCTCTTTCAGAATCACGTCTCCTTAGGCCATCCTTAGTGACCCAGGTGCAAATTTTGATAAGTGGCCCATGTAAAGGTCATTTAAGGTCACCCTAGGTCACCAACAGTTTTTTGTCAATAACTTTTGATAGAGATGAGACAGAGACGCGAAAATGGTATCAATGTATTTATTTCATCAGGACGCATCGACTCATATGCAACATGACTCATCGTGACCTTCTTGGGTCACCATATGACCTTGACCTGTGGTCAAATTCTGAAATTAACTTTTCAAGGTCTTGATGTATATATGTCGATGCGCTGTGATGAGAGAAACACGATGGTGTCAAAATAAATGCTGTATCTTTAATATTAAAACAGTTATTAGCGAAAACCCGTTTTCCGAGAAAAAGCCATTTTGACCTTTGATGATTTCTAGAGTCTCAATTAGTGAACTGAGCTAAAATCTCAGTTTAAGTGCGCGATAAGCAATAAACGTTCTCGATAGTTGACAACTTGAAGGTATCATTGGGTATCAAGGAATGTTGGGTGCGTTTTACCCCTGCGGGACGTTTTTTCCCCGGTCTCACCTACTGAGAAAGACGAGGGACAATTCTATTTCTGTCGCCAAAATGGGAAATCCACCCATTAATCAACTGCGCTGGATTTCAGGCTGACAACCTGACTCCTGAGGTCAGGCCGGGATCAAGGCCCAGCTGGCGCGATCTCGGCAGTTGGTGTGGCGCCAGGCGGGCCGGAGGCCAGCGGCCGCCGTGCCCACCGCACCGGATTCCCTCAGTAGGACATCCTCACCACACCACAGGCCGGCGCCACAGTTGACTGGGTTACAGTCACTGTGGCGAGTGGTGGCCAGTGGTGCTGGTATCTGTATTCCCACCTGCCCCTAGTCCAGCAGCGCCGCCGAGCCCCTCAAGACCGCCGGTCAGCGGCGTTGTCACCGGGCGGCCAAAGCGGCGCGGCGCCGCTGAGAAAGCGGCCATCGCGGCGCGGCGCGCCCAGCAGGCCGATGTGCAACCCTATTTTCATAAATCTTACCGAGAGCCGTTATCAGGCAGTAGAGCTCACCGGCGCACTATCCAGCGCATTAAAGTGGGCCTTAAGGCCGCGCAGTTCCGCCGGCGTGAAGCCACTCGCCACATGATAAGGCGGGGATTTCAGCTAATCGCGCCGCGCGCCGTATGAACCCCGTCTCACGGGCACTGTTGGCTGCGTCTCTTTGATCATTAGTTGATGGTGTGCACTTTACTTCTGAATATCCCCTTTCTAATAACACTTCTATTACAGTTTTGTCCTAATTTATAGCATAATATACCTCAGGCTCACTTCATTGTTATTTTTGTCTATATCACAAAATGTCTTTACCAGGCTATGCCGCTTAGTTAATCATAATCATATCGCCTCTGCCAATCCTATTAAGTTGCCTCTTGTGGCAGAAAAGCAGGCAGCAGAGCAGGCAGCAGAGCAGGCAGCAGAGCAGGCAGCAGAGCAGCGCACTGTAAACTTAACGGCGCCACACCGGCCCTGCTGGCGGCGGGGAGTGACGGCTCAGAGGCCGGCGAAGGGGGAGGGAGGGAGGCACGGCGTGAAGTGAGTAACGGTCAGCCGAGCCGGCGGCGGCGGCGGCGGCGGCGCCTTGAGAGATGTGCCGAGGACCACAAGGAGCCTCAGAGAAACACAGAGAACCACAGGGCATCGCAAAGAACCACAGGGGATGGAAAGGAACCACAGAGAACCACAAAAGATCGCATTATATCACAATCCAAAGGATAACAGAAGACCACGGAAGAAAACTGAGGTCAGCGATGGACTACGTAGGGCCAAGAAGACCGCAAAGTATCAACGACTCGTTCACAGATTACTCAATAACTCCCGACTCGTAAAGTTGCACACATACGCCTGTCGCCGGAGCTGCGGCGTCGACGTCTCTGCCCAGTCCTTCCCCTTGAGTCCCCCCAGACGAGTCAGCTGACGTACTCTCATTGAGCCTTGAACAGCGTCATCGCGTCTCGTTCCCGCAGCTCTCAGCCGTATATTTGGCTGCAGGCGCCACAAAAACGTCGCCCTGCAGCATTCCTGCCCATCGGCGCTTTTTACCCGTCCTGCGCGGCGGGCCTGGTGTGCAGATCTGCTGAAAATCCCGGATGGCGTGTGCCCAGTGTGGACACCGCCTGCCGGCGAGCCGCTCAGATCGGCCTGACAGAGTCGGTGGAATGCCGCCCATCTGTATATACACACAGCCGCGGCAAGCTGGCAGGTCCGTCGGCAGAGGCAGGCGCGGCGGACTGGCCTCTCCACCGCCATAAGCCACACCGCGGCGCTGCGGGGGTCCCAAGACCAGCCTGGACCGGTCAGACCTGGCCGGCGCCGCTCCAAAAGCCCGTGCCGTGCCGTGCCGTGCCGTGCCGTGCCGTGCCGAGCCGAGCCGTGCCGTGCCGAACCGTGCCGAGCCGAGCCGTGCCGTACCGTGCCGTGCCGTGCCGTGCCGTGCCGTGCCGTGACATGCCGTGCCGTACCGTGCCGTACCGTGCCGTGCCGTGCCGCCGCAGCCCGGCGCTGACGGCGGACATGCGGCAAACATTGCGAAAGTCGGCCCGGCTGGGAATAGACACGACCGGCAGTGATCGGTGGATCGGTGGGTCGGTCGGTCGGTCGGTCGGTCGGTGTGCAACTGGCACCTCCGCAGTCTGCACAGTTTGACCAAGGTCAGCCGGGAGCAGTGACTTCATCGGGACATCAGGCGGATGGAGTAATAACCGGCACACGCCAAACCAATGCGGAACACAGTTCGATAGCCGACTTGTACGAACGCCGAATGTTTTACATTATCTAATCCGATCTAAGCCTCTACAAGGCAGAGGTTGCAGCCTCATTCCCAAGGCGACGCAAAGGTGAGCAGGAATTATCCAGTTTGACAAACTTTTCCCAATCTAAGTTTCAGATTATTCAGCTTATTACTCAGCTTCGTTTGCTCGTAGTTTTTAATGCGTTCGCATAGAGTCATCTAAAGATTAATACAAAGAGAACGGGGATAGGCGGGAAGTACCACCTATTATTTGAAAGGCCCATTTCTTTGTATTTTACCAGAACAGTGATTGAGGAGAGAAATCGAAAATATAACTATCAGACAACCAAAACTTTTGGGATCAGAGTATCAAAAACACTGCAGTAATATAGCGGCAGTGTCACTTTCAACCACAACAGCGAACGTCCCTCATGTATTACCCTAATTAAAACCCCTAATGCCGTTGTAAGATATGCGGTCGTTTCTTCTAATGTTGCGTTTGGCCGCGTCGTTTGAGCCATGTAGCGGTGGGGAGTGAGGCGATCAATAGGGGTGCCGTTCACGCCGGGCAGTACGGGCCACCGTCACGCCACTGTGACGACATGCAGGCAGCGTTACGGGACGACAGGGGCAGCGTTACGGGACGACGGGGGACAGCGTCAAGGGACGACACAGTTCGATAGCCGACTTGTACGAACGCCGAATGTAAATTTCCGCTATTCCGTCGGTGTGTCGGAATGGCACACCGCCGCATCTGAGAGACGACAGCCCGGCCACAGACCCGGCCACAGACCCGGCACACCGCCGCATCTGAGAGACGACAGCCCGGCCACAGACCCGGCCACAGACCCGGCACACCGCCGCATCTGAGA
>JARFNZ010128721.1:0-11471 GCA_031763405.1 Balanus nubilus
CCTTTTTAAACACATGGCCCTACCTGAACTTGTGTTATGCGGTAATGTGTTATCATATGTTGATAAGTACAAATACCTTGGTTTCTATATTTCGAACACTGCTTCCAAATGTGATGATCTAGAATTGCGCAACCAGTACCGCCTCTTGTGCTGCAGGGCAAACTCGCTCATTAGGAAGTTCGCAATGTGTTCGTATCCTGTAAAAAGATACTTGTATTCTACATACTGTTCAAATATTACTGGTGTGCATCTGTGGCACTCTCATCGTGCCTCTGTGTTTATAAAATTTATAGTCTGCTTCAACAATGCTGCAAGAATGTTCTTTGGATATGATCGTTTTTGTAGTGCGTCCAGCATGTTTGTGAGTGAACGAATCGATAACTTCAGCGCCATGCATCGAAAAGCCGTTTTTGGCTTCATGACTCGCCTTGGACAGTCTGACAATCGTATTGTATCGTCTCTATTCAATAGTGACCTGGCTTGTTATTCTTCTGTGAGGAAAGTGTGGTCTACTGTATTGTTTATGTAAATCGCATCATATCCATGTCTTACTGGACTTCGAGTCTGTAAATATAGAAATCTCTCTCTCTCTCTCATCTCTCTCTCTCTCTCTCTCATTATGAGTTTTTGACCCCTCAAAAACGCATTTTTTCGGAGAGAATTTAGCCAAAATATCCATTTTTTAACACCATCAAAAACCGAAATATATGTCAGAGAGGTACCTGTTAGCTATCGGCATGCCAAATTTCAAAGCAGTATATCTATATTTGACCCACAGATGACTCCAATAATTATACCATTGGATGACGTCATTTTTTGCGTTTTTTTACATTTTTGGACGTCGTACACAAAATCAAAATACACCATTGGAACCATGAGACAATACTCATTCAGAAACAAGTGTTAAATATTAAAAAGGTGAAATGCAAAATATGACCTTTTTGATTTTTGTTTAGCTGACCTTGAGGTTAGATGCCAAAATCATTGTTACCATTTAGTTCTACGTTTGAAAGTAACCATATAAAATGTGTCACACGAACTTCACATGACTTTTGCACATGGTGACCTTTCGTGACCTCGGCTAGACCTTGACCTGTATTTAAGATTAGAGTTATACTCCAACAGTACCTTCCCCTCTTAATTGGAAGTGTTTTGGTTGAGTTAGGTCGCGCTGCTCTTGATAGTCTTGTCTCTACAACCAGTAATCCGAAAACACGTGGTTTTGACCGTTGACCTAGCCTGTGATCTTGACCTTTCGGATTTAAGTGTGCTTTATAATATTTTTATTGAGAGCTTTTGGTCGCCATCTCGCGCGTCTCGCTACGGCTATAGGTTCGGGAGTTAGACAGGGGGAGGGGGGCAGAATCCGCCCCCACCTCCCAGCGGGACGTGTTCGGCTGAATACTCCAGCGGAGCGCGGTTTAACCCTGGCCAGTGGCCAGTGCAGGCAAACTGCTGCTTCCCAGAATTGAGCAAGGGCTCCGATTCGAAAACGAGTGTGTTATTTGTGACGAGAGGGAACCGATGATAACCAATTTTAAGTTCCTGGATTTTTTGGTGACTTCTAGGTCAGGTCAATGTGACGAAAATCACCGAATTGCATTCTTGATGATATAATCACTTGCAATTAAGCTAGAGACGTGCTCTAAACACCGAGACGTTTTTGCAGGTCAGAATAAATTATTTCGATACATTTCAGGTCTCGGTAATCTTTTCCCTTGCCAAAGGTCAAAAGGTCATGTAATGTGATATGTCAATAGCTTCGGTTAATGTATAATTGATCATGAGATTATCTGTATCCATATTTGTGTAAAATGAATAAAAAATTCGAAACCAGCACATCAAAATCCCCCACAAAGCACTGGAGGTCAAAAAGTAATCCGAGGTCCTTAGAGGTCAGTGACCTCGGTTAACCTTTGGAATGTGTAACCTCTGTGAAACAATAAAGGTCATATAGTAACAGCTATTTCTATGCTCCTAAACGACAAAAATCAGGAAGCGCACGAGTTATAGGAATCGGTATGACGGTTGACATGGAACGCCATTTGCGCTTGACATGACCTAGAGAAAATGGTAAAAGGTCGCGTGTCATGTTGGTCACGGTTTCAAATTTTTACAAGTAGGTGTGAAATTTATCAATAGAAGGGTACCAACAATTTCGTCGCAATCCGCCGATAAATACGCGAGTTACTCACGGAAAACAGAGGATGAGGGGCTGCATCCTTCTACACTGCACTGGCCAGTGACCAGGGTTAAAACCGGGTGATCATGCGTAAAATTTAAATACAGGGCTCACAACTATGTATTTGGTTGTAACCGATTTTACCAGAACTGCTGCAGTTCACCCCGAAAGCTTTCAATAGAAGGACCGATCTGACGAGCTAGAGCCACGTATAGACTTAACCTGGCATTGACCGGGGTTTCAACCAAACGCCATTGACCCGGGGAGGGGGGATTTTATTCCCCTCGTTATCTTCCGAAAAAAAACACAACAGGACGCGGCGATGCAGCATTAGAAAGCTCACAACAATATGCATCTAAAACACACACAATTTACGAAATGGGGTCACGTGTCAGGTCAAGGTCATGTGGAAGGTTAAAATCGGGTGTTTCCGCGCTACGGGCCGTGGATGCAACTCCAGGCAACGCAAAATGCGCAACTCTGGACCCAAACCGAGCCAAGTTGCTCTCAAATATATGATGAAGGTACTGAATGAGCATAAATCCCCAACTAAGCAAGGTTCAAGGTCAAGTTCAGGTCACAAAAGGTCACTTTAAGCAAAAGTGACATGTGAGTCATGTGACACGTTTTCTATGGGCTGTTTTAGACGCATAATTCAATGGTGACGGCTATTTTACCATCTGAACTCATTGTGACCAATTTTGTCGTCACAAAATTTGTAATATTTAAAACAAAAATTGACGAAGTAAAATTTACGCCCGAGAAGGTATGCCAAGTTTCACGTCGATAGCACCATTTCTTTTTGAGCTATCGCGAATATTGGACAAAAGTGGGTTGGGGGAACTTTGTCCCGGTCAATGGCGGTTTAACACAGGAGTAAAAAAACAAACAAACACTGTTTTGGGCATCTGCTGCTGGTGAAAACGTCTGCTCATCTGTTAAAAATAAAAATAGACCATCGTAAGTATGTACGGAATGCCGCATTTTCTAGTAACCCTTTCCATTCGACTTCACTGGGCATTATTGCATGCTAATACGTCTGCTGTAGTAGGATCCGGCTTATCCGGCATCCGACCGGATAGTAAAATACACTATCCGGTGCATCTCTTAAGTGTGCCGTCCCGATCCCCGCTGAGAAGGTACGGCTGGCTGGTGGCACACGCCATCACGAGACGACACCCGCTCTAGCCGGCCGGTCTCCCGGCAGGCGTCCCACACGACTCTCCCGACTCCACGACTCGACTCTCCGACTCTCCGACTCTCCGACACGAGTCTCCCTCCCGACTCCCCTCCGGCCGGCGTCTGCAGGAGAGCTGACCGGACTCGGCTAGGTGGACGCGCCATTACAGGCCGGCAATCACGATATCCCACCGAAATTGGCATCCGGTTCCGAATGCGCTGAACACTCGTGCTAGTAATGGGGATTTAAATTCTCCACCAGGACCTAGCTAGCATGAACATGCTGTCTTAACAGCTGTCGGCACTCTCTGTCGTTCTTCTTTTGGCGTTAAGTCTCGAGTCGAGGATATGGATGCTGGTAGTTGGACAAGAAGATCGGAAGCTCAATTAGTCAGCCGTTTTCCGGTAAACCAGAGATCGGATGTGAGGGAAGCTCTTGTTTAGCCCCCTTCCGGCTCAACAGCTGCCAAGTACCAGTTCGTGGGTCACGTGATTCGCATACAGAAACAATTTTGCTGGTCATCTGTCGCTTATACTTAGTACTGTCGCTTGTAGAAGCCAGGATCATAAGCCATTGACAAATGTTTTGCTTGTCTGTCAGATGACTAGTATACAAACTTGTATGCACTCGAATGTGTGAATGGGGACTACTCAACAAATCGTAGTGGAATCTTTGCAGCGACTGTGACAATAGCCGTTTGCAATGCTAGGTTTTTCGTTCTTCCATCATGCAAAAAAGGCAGTATGTTTTACGTTGCTTCGTTACAACGGCAAAGACATTTGACATTTACTTAGCCCACAGTGAGATCGTTTCACGTGAACAAGAAACGGCTTTTGTAGAGAGGATGAAAGTAATCTCAACACACTACATTAAGTCATAGGTATATATGTCACAGCGAAGTACATTTAATAAACTGGGCACCGCTCCAGGTACGGAAATATACCTCTGCTGACCGCAGCCAAGAGGTAATAACAAGGAAAAGGCTCGGAAACCGTTGGATGCTCAAACGTCTATGTCCGACTGTCTTCGTTGCATCTGTTCCGTAGAAGTATGCCGCAGGTTGACTCCTTTGACCCTCACTGAATAACGGTTCACTATGCCCAACAAACCTGAAATGTGCAACGTCGCATAGTGGTTTAACTCCTTTCAAAACGTCACCCCTCGCAGATTCTGCAATTCATCTCTGCAAAATATAATCAGCTCCACTATTGTAACTTTTTGACGTCAACCGCCTTTACCCCGCAGCGAGCATTGTCATCGACAAAAATATGCCGGTTAGCTTATCCACAACACAGTGCAGCTATAGTTACAAACATTAATAACTGTACCAGGTTTGCGCGTAAAAACCGGGTTGGTTGGCTCTCGGGCCATGTCGGTCCACAGCCCTGCTCGGCAGGACCAGTCCCGAGCGGGCCCGAGTCCCGAGCGGGTGTGTCGGGCCAGATCGTGATCGCTATCGCGTCCGTCTGGTTCGTGATCGGGAGATGTTACGATCGTGGGACGCCGCCGGCCGCCCGGAGCATCTGCAGGCACCGGGCTCCGGTCGTGATCGGAAGATCGGCCCGGCCGTGTCCCTGTCCCACCGCACCGCCCACCTGCACTTCCGGTCGGCGGCGCCGGCCAGGGGCGTGATGTGAAGAGGCCCGCATCACTATTCTCACGACCCAGCCCTCGACACTCGGCACTCGGCACCCGGCACTCAGCACCCGGCACCGGCACCCGGCACCCGGCACCCGACACCCGGCACCCGGCACCCGGCACCCGGCACCCACCCCTCGGCACTTGGCACTCGGCGCCGTCCGTGGGTGGTGGGAGTGCGGGCTGTGCCGCGATAGTGATCTGCAATCAATATCGAAAGCTGGCGCCGACGGGACTGACTTGTCAATTTACGGGGAGTAAAACACAGAAGAGGATTGATCGTTTTTGTTGGGAATTAAATGTCCGTTAGGGGCACGGCGATTGTCTCAGAGCAAATGCCGTTAGACCCGAATGCCTCAGACGGAAAAACCTTCTCATTCTTACACTAAGTTTGTATATTCGGTTTAAAAAAACAACCTAGCGGTTTATTCAAATGCATTTGAAGCAATACATAGGGCAGACTGTCTATATTAGTCATTGTCATAATTGTGCCAACTGCCACCCCACTTTATGTAAAAAATACTGAGCGGTGAACCAAGGAAATTGTATTTTTAGTAGATGAGGATAAAAAGCCAAAAGTCATTTTATGGAATAGTTCAAAGGTGCGTGCGGCAGGTCAGATTTGAAGAAAATGTAAAGGTCTTGTCGGCTATATTGATATGTAAGTATGCGTATTATACTTTTATATTTATAGTGTATGTTACGTAAATTTTACCAAATTCTGTCGTAAAATAAAACTAGGATCTGAACATTAAATTGCCATTGCCCTAGATCATAGTGCAAAACTCCATTTGTCCAGTACTAGGGGATTAATGACACTCCCTATCACTGTGGTGTTACATCAATTAAGCGTATGCAGCGCAGATGTCAAAATATTTATAAGCACATCATGCTTTTCATGAGACATGGGTTTCATCATGAGTTTCATCGCATCATAGGTTTCTCATACGCAAAGCTGCTTGACAAATTTCAAACTGGCAACAATTTTAAACCGAAAAAAATACCCGAGAAATACTGTAACTTCGAGAAGAAGTCCCTGGAGCTAATTAGAGGGAGATTGTTTCGAAGTAGAATAGTTATCAACATGTTTGTTAAAAATAGTTAATAAATATAACAGAAGTATGCTACTTTCAAGCGATGGTGCGCGCTCATACGTGAATTTTCCGCCGACGTGTATATTATTTGCCTCTAAAATTTAATGATAATCCCGGGAGATTATAAGAAAATCATAGAGCCGAAGTGTTTCGAAGAAATACTGGTCTAAATGGCTTCATACAAGCAAACATGTAGGTACTTTCAAGTACGCGTGGAGTGCCTACCTAAGTTTAAGAGTGTTTTACGTTGCTTACAGACGTGACCTACCAAGATGACTTAATTTAATATACTATTTAGAATCTTATATCTAAAGCCTGTTTTGTTTTTAAAGCATTGCTAACTCTAACTTTCACATTCATTTTTAAACGTTTTTTACCTCACTGGCTTTGAGCAATAAGCGATTCGGCTTAACGTCGTGTAAATTGGACAGTCTCCCCTGATATACCGCTTTCTGGAACTACCTGTATGACATTGTGTTGGAATGCGCACAACATATTGTGGCAGTGGGGTGCGTCTTGAAAAACGACCTAAGGATCCCTCCTTTTCTTTGAGTACCCGATACTATCAAAATAACCTTTGAAATTTACAGGGCTTTAGAGAGCGTATTTTCTGATCAACTATCACGTGATCTTATCGGTAGCATAAGCCAGCAGGCACAACGGGTAAAGGTATAAGTGGAGTTTGTTGATTCAAACTCAGAACGATATTTTAAAATTGTTAACATGCCATCATGCTGACTCCTGTTATCGATTGGAGTAGTTATTCGTAAAACTTATACGTAATTATGAATCTTTCGTATTTATCCCATATTTTATGTGCAATAACTGCTTCTCTCACCATCTAGCAAATGCTAAAGAATATGTCATAGTTAGTTTGGTACGGTATATTATCAGTTTAATTTACCTTCGTATTAAACCAATATTAATTGATTTCTGGTTCGGTTTAAAGTCTGTTTTCTAGATATATTGTAAATGTAAGACGTACAGTGTATATTAAAATGAAGATTTTTTAAACGCTTATATTATGTTTCTTCTTCATTTCATTATAAATTACCTCTTACTCAATACGCTCAGCTACTTGGTAGAGAGGAGTTATTGCGACGCGCTTTAAACAATATTTGTTGCAAAATTGCATTACAACGGTAACATCAACACTTTTTGAGCACATCGCATCATGTTCATAAGGGATACCGAGCTTACGCGCAAATGCACTTTTAACCTCTTTAACATGGGCTCGGGGGGGGGGGGGGGGGGTAAATATGCGGCGCGCAGCGCGTCCGTTTTCCAGTACCTGCATATAATTCAATAACACACATTGTGTGAATATTTAGATTTTGGGTCACGTTAGGTCAGGTCACCAGGTTAGGTCAAAGTAGGGCATGCAGAAATGAACTTTTTGCAAAGTTGATCTTCAGTCAAGATCAAGGTCAAGGTGACCTAAGTAGGTCAAGTTGCATATCAGGAGGCGCGTTTTGATGAAGCAAACATACTGGTACCATTTTCATTTGGCTAACTGCATCCTATCAAGTTGTTGGCAAAAATGATCGTGACTCGGATGACCGCGGATGACCTAACAGGTGCATGACCTAACTTTCACATTCATTTTTAAACGTTTTTTTAGGTTTTTCACCTACAACTGGTGCATAATGAACGGGCTAAGACGTCATCCTAAAATAATTAGCCTGATCTGATTTGTTTCTATTGAATACGAAGGATTTTAATTTTTGCCTATCGACATAGGTGGGGAGGACGCGAAATTGACATGACCTCAGGTCACCGATATATACAAATCTGAGATATACAAGATTTAGACACATAAGCCCCAATCAAATCCTGAAAGTTTAAAACGGATCTGCCAACAACTCTTATGAACTTGAATAAAAAACTATAAACTCTTAAAAACTCCTACAAAGAGGTCATTTCACATGTTTATACTTTGACCTGACCTAGTGAACTGACCTGAGGTGACCCAATGTCAAGACAATGCATGAAATTCAATTCTAGGCAGGTATGCAAAAATCGGCGACGCCGGGAGCTGCCATTTTTTTCGCTATGCTCGAAAAACCGGACGGGGGATTTATTCTCCTTCCGCTGCACGTGTTAAGTTTCTTTCCGATGTTATACCTATAGTTCCCAGAGGAATGTGCAGCTGAAGTGCCCCCAGCAGCTCAGTAACTTTAATCAATAGACTCAGGCCCCTAGAGAATATGGTGCCAGCTTTGCGTCGTGACGTAGCCTGGGGACTATCTCCTCACCCAGAATGCAGTTCCGCTGAGCCTTGCGACCAATGCTTGCGACAGACACATGCAGTTCGTTTGAGGCTAGTCACGTGTTGTCATCGTTAAAATGCTTCGACTGAACACTCTTCATGACACGAGTTATAGTTACCGACCGTTTGTTTTACAATAGGTTGCAATGCAATACAATATGTTGGTTAAACAATAGGTAGGTTGCGTTCACATCAGTGCTCTGCTGCCTCAATCAGGCCAAGGTCCCTGATTTCTTGTTGGCAGAGCGGCGGTATGGTGGTCTTTGGCGTTCCTGGCCATCATACCGCATGACCACCATGGTCCTCCACTGACCGTTGTCTTTTTCAGTTGCTTATTTTTGCGAATGTTGAATGAATGTTGCTACTACCAACATTCTTGGAATACCTAATCTAGATCATTCCATATGCTCCTGGTATGTTTTTATATAGGGGAGGAGTCCCATATTGCGCCACGCTAAGGAAACCATCTGTTGGAGAGCAAACTTGATGAGCTGGTTGATACTGATGAGGATGGTTGATATCCTTCCACGTAGATAATAATTTTTTTGCATGAAATAAGACCCCTTTATCGAAACATCTCCCATGAATTTGGCACCAGAGTGATTCTGCTAGACCCCTACAAAGGGCTTTTTGAGCACCCTCATTTACTTGGGCCCTGTCCAAACATCAAAATGAGCCCGCTTCTGCGTGCGGTATAGCGTGGTTTCGGCGTTTTACAATGCGCGACTGTAGGCGGCTCATGGTGGATTTTCGTAGTCTGTGTTTGTGTAGACTTTGTCTGTTTCTAGCTTTGTTGACAACTGCGAGTCCCATGGATATATTTTCTCATGACTTAAAATTGTTGCGACACCTTCCGTATAATGAAACACATGTTCATCCCTTCATGAATATGGCCGCAATTGGTTGTTGACTCCCATCTGTGCGTACTGCATTTTTTTTTAGAGATGGGCAATTCAGAAATTACAAGCAAATATTTGTAAAACCTCCAGATATTAAGATAGAGGTGTCTGACGTATTTACGAATAGGGCACAATATGACACTGCTCCCCCTACAACAAGACATTCAAATATCTTCTTTGGGGGGTCGTTTTGAGTTCATATATTTTCCTGGTAAATTAATCAGTCAAACATCTGCTGCGACTTTATTGCATCGATACATTTGCTGCTTATCGTGAGCAAGTAGATACCAAGATTGGTCCGGTTCAGTAACCTTTGTATACCTCGTTCCAAAAAGATTGCGCAGCCGAAGTGCCCTCGACAGTTCAGTAGCTTTTATCGGTAGACAAATGAAGTTCGTTTGAGTTTATAGGCACGTGCTGTTATCATTGAAACGCTTCGGCTGCATACTCTTTTTGGAACGAAGTATAGATCAACCGGTATGGGTCGGGATCGGGTCGATGGGCAATGGGCATTGGGCAGCGTACCCTCGTCATGCTCAGCGATGCATGTGCCTCGTCTACTTTTTTTCATCTTCGCAGACATACCTACCCAAGTCACTAGTTTCGGTGTATTAACGACTCAAGATACCGTACAGATTACTTTCACACCTACCGGCTGACAGACGAGCTACCTCTAATGACCGACAGTAACAAAACGCTTACAAGGTGTGAACAGCAAAAACGACGCCAGTCTGAGACCACCTGAGGGTGCCGTACATTGAGCGGGTGAGGTGCAGATTACCGATCTTTTGAGGTGACTTGCCGCAAAGCTCGCCGCTGCCAGCTCAAATCACGCAGTATTCGGCTTACAGGTGCACCTGTCCGGAGACGTTCGGCGCATGGCGCTATAACGGCGCCCACAGTGATGTGGCCGACTCTTCCCGCCCTCATGTGAAGATAACCGGTACTTCCTACCAGCACGAGAGAAGTTCTGACCCTTCCGACTAGAGCTATGACTTGTTTCCAGTTTTCTCGCGCCCTCCTGTTCGCTAGAAGACAGGCTTTACCTTCATGAGTGTGGGCAATAAACCAAGAATACTTCTCCTGGAAATCGGCGGACACAAACTTTGCCCGGAAACTTGTGTCGTGTCTTAACTATGTCAAAGACACATGAATCATAGTTTTGCAGGCTATTTGACATTGTAGCCCTTTTTGCGCCAGTATTCATGTCAAAATGATCACCTTTGAAATATTTATTATTTCTGAAAATTCATGACGAAAACAAAATCATCGTAGTGTAATGCAGTTAATGAAAAATCCATTTATACTGTTGATTTTCTTTATCGGATATCATGCGTGCATTTATTTTCACCAGCCACCGAACTTCCGTCCATTTACATGACATGTAGGCTAGACACATGAATAATAATTTTGCAGGCTATTTGACATAGCCCTTTTTGCGCTTGTATTCATGTCAAAATGATCACTTTTGACATATTTATTATTTCTAAAAATCCATTACGAAAACCAAATTATCGTAGGTTAATTCAGTTAATGAAAAGTAAATTTATTCTGTTGATTTTCTTTATCGTATATCATGCGTGCATTTATTTTCACCAGCCGCCGAACTTCCGTCCATTTACATGGCATGTAGGCGTAGTGCTTATCAAATTCTCAATCGACAAACATCGGTGATTGATTCCGTCTGTGTACTCTTGCCTGTAATGCTCAAAGGAATCCAGATATATGAAAGAAATCAATGCATCATAAGGAAAGTCCCGACACAAGTGGACTGTCTGCGCGAATGGCCAATTTCCATCGAAAGCGGAGCGCAGCGTGTCCGACTCGGGGCCGCCGGGCAGGCTGGTGCGGATTACAGTCGCCCCTAGTACGTCTGACAGCTACATATAGAGGCGACAGGAAACCGCACAGACTCCGGCTACATGTGCTCTGTCTGGAGTCAAACTCGTGGGACTTGTTGAGGTTAAATCCAAGATTGATAATGTCTCGTAAATTACATATTGTGGTGCTTGAAGTACCTTTTCCGGGTTTACCAAACAGTTATAGTGCTAGCGAGTTTGTTTCTCGGACATGAATGACCGATCCAACCAACCACAATTTTCGTAGCCAAATTTCAAAGTTGGGCTTAACAACTATCCTATAATAATATCGCATATCATACTACCAAGGGATGCATCCCCCCCCCACACACATATGTTTATATATATGT
>JARFNZ010128732.1:0-11470 GCA_031763405.1 Balanus nubilus
GAAAAAAATTACATCATTCGATGCGCAATGAAATGATAGGAAAAGTCACAAAGTTTGACGATCTTAGATTGATTATTAAATGAATGGTACACGAAAAACCTTAGGGGGGGCCGATTAGCCCCCCTCCCCCGACAGTAATAGGGTTAAATGCATTTCAGTAAAATTGCAAAAAAAAACGTTTCCGCAAATTCAGACGAATGTCATCTAATCGCTGCCTATGCCGTAGCATTCAAATACGTCCCACAATGATCATAAACGAAATCCTCTCGCCTGGAACCTTCCAAAAGACCTTGACCGTCACCTGTGTCGGTGAAAAGGTCAGCTGGCACGTGCCAGTAATCCCTCAGTGATGTCGCCACCTGTTCAGGAGACGCCGGCGGCGCGTGACGCCTGGATAGAGGGGTCCTCTATCGTGGAGTTACTGCCTACGTCACACTGCATTGGTATCCGAGGAGGATCTGGCATCGAGCCAGCTTGTCAGCTAAGGCTAAAGGATCGTTGAAAGAATTACTCCATGGTGATGTGACCATTTGAGCACAGGCTACAAAAGCAGTGTGCACAAGTGATTTATAATTGTCGCGGTTATCTGTAACCTTTTGATCTCTGGGCTGTTAGTAAACATGCTAGGTGATAAACAGCATTATCACATAATTTGAAGAGCGGTGACCTTTGTGGCTTCATTCAACTCCCCCCCCCCCCCGCCCATTGACTAGTTGTGATGACACCAATTTAAAAACCACGACACGACCTCTTGCAGCAAGTCGTCGCCACTTTAACCACAGCAGGTGACTGCAGACTTGATGACTTTAGAGCGGTCGCCGCACGTGCCTTCTGCCGCTGGCCACCCCTGGTCCAAAGACAGAAAACAATGACCGGCTGCAGTCAGCTGACCAGTCAGCTGACGGCACGCCATTAGCTGCGGCAAAAGTGGAGCGCCAGCAGCGCCGCGTCTGCAGCGGTAACCGGGACTGAACTGGACATCCCTGAGGTTCGCGGATGAATCACTGAACTTTTTCCATGAGTTGAATACAGCATTACCGATAATAAAATGCTTGCAGCAATTATTTTGAATGTTGGAATCGAAGCAAAATACCATTTAATGAAGTACTTTATCGCCGACATCAGTATTTGTCTTACAAAAAACCTTGGTCCAAATATCGGTAAACCTATCCCTTATAACAGTTCCTCCTGTAAAACATATACATCAAAAACGAACACCAGTCACCGTTCATCTGTCCAGGAGACAAACGCAGAGCGCCACCGCGCCACCGTCTGTCGCCGGTGCGCCACTTTAGCCGCCTTTGCGCCATCCACCGCCACCAATGCCGCTCTCCGACTGGGCGCGGCGTTTGGCCATTTGTTTATGGTGCGGAAACCACTGACGCTGAGCTTCTCGTCCTTGCTCCGACGGAGATGGGATGCGAACGGCAAAGGCGGATCAAGAAAGGCGATTTCGGGCGGTTTGTGGATCTGAAAAAAACAGAATTCTTAGAAAAACACCGGATTTTGCTTACTTATGCATTGCTAGATGCTATAAAAACAAATTTCCATTAATAAAAGCTCCTTAGTTTTACTTCAATATCGGGAAACGCAACGAGTTTGTGTCAATTTCAGGCGGTTGGTGGTATGACCTTGTTTCTCCTCCCCCCTGGGTCCGCCCTTGGCGAACACTACAGATGTAGCTCCGTTCCACTGCGTATTGGTGGGGAGATTCTGAGACAAATGAAGCCAGAACGGAGAAACGTGTTGTTCTTGGAATTAACGGCTGCTGGTGTATAGTACCCGCAGTTGGCGATGTCTGCGAGTAATTACTCGGAGCGAGTCAGTCATTCAGGGAACGTGAGTAATGCCTGGTTCTCAACGGCCAAAGCACAACAGAAACGTCACCAAACGTGGTTAAAACGTCACTCAGAACGTAGCTAGAGCGTGAACAAACCATCTCCGTTTTGAGCAAGTGCTTAACATTTCATTCAAACGGAGACGATCGGTTTACGTTCTTGCTACGTTCTGGCGACGTTTTAGCTATGTTTGGTTACGTTTCGTTTGCGCTTTGGCCAGTAAGAACCGAGCATTAGTATTTTGGGAAGTGAGTAGCCCTATGATGCTAACGGTTCCCCAAACATCGTTAAGCGTGACTTCACCTCATGAGAAATCGTGTCAAAAAGGGAGTTCCCGAATCTTCCTCAACTACGGGAAAACCGAACATTGAAAATGACCAAGTCCTGAATCTGAATTCTAAATTCCTTTGGATATCGGCCAACAAACCATGCCAAGCAGTGCAGAAGTATTGCTCTTGCTGTATGTCCACCAATCCAACACAATGATTGGAATCGCTCGACATACTTATCCGCCTGCATTGTCATGTGTCTGGAGGCATCCTCCCTGAGGAAGATACTGTCTGACTGACTTGTGGCTTGGCTGCCTGTTTGGCACAATCAGCCAGGTCTAAGCTAGCAAGGGAGTACCGGTGCACGGCGCTGTAATGCATCCCTTGGTTGATTCGTGTAGATGGTACCAGAGTTGTCGTATATATGATATATTGAGACAGGTAGCGCATGGTTGTCGCAATATTTTGTGCAAATATGGTCTGATAGGAGAAGTTAGATTTATGTCACCATAGTAGTTCAATCATAGAGAAAATCGCAATGTGATGGGAGGAGAATGGTAAATTTCAATGACCGAATATTTTAATATCAATGCCTCACTTCTAGAAACATTAATTCAACAAGACATCGTACGTTTTTTGATCCATCTACCATAAGCGTTCACTTATTACACCAGTAGGTAAATCATGAATTTACTTAACAATACTGAACACCCAGAAGCTATTCAAACTGGTTCCTGGCAGATCACCTTTCTTTAACATCTCCACCGGCTGTCAACACCTCAAAAGAACTGACCACCTCCACCGCCACCACCCACACTGCAATGAATGATCCCCTGGCGCGGTAGCCGATCCGTGCCGAGCCGTCCTTTCACCGGGAGCATATGCTCCACTTTGCCGCCGTCATCACCACCGGCAGCCGGCAGGTCTCCGAAGCCGCAACTCATCCGCTCTCCGCTCACCGTTAACACTGGACGTCTGCGCCGCGACAGGCGACGGCGACGCCTGTCTGACGCGATGACTGTCCAACTGTCCGACGTCCACTGCAGAATGCCGCGTGAGGCGATGTTCAGGCGGCCAGTGTCCACTCCGTGATGCGGCGCGCGCTTACCATCCGCACTCTTCGCCTCGCAATGGAAACCCCGCAACGGGATGACCCGCTGTGAGCACCGCGCATGCGCAACCGACATTTGCAACGGGGATAAAGTCCCAGTGGCCGATACACGATTTGCTCAAGGGAGGGGCTGAGAGAGAGCGCCCCCTTTGGGCGCCCTACCAAATGGGAGGGCCTCTATCGAAATAGTGGGTCAAAATGGACACCAAAGCTCAAATTAGGTCTTCCCCATGTCGAAATGTTCCTCTAAAACATACTTGAATTCTGCAATCGCCGTACTGAACGATTTTGAGGCGAGAATGGACCCTCCGGAAGTCGGAATGGGCCCTTCTGGAGCCTAAAATGGGCCCTCTTGAAGCATGAGGATCATTGCTGTCGAGGCTAGGGGGATGGGCATGGGGATGTTCCCTTGGATCCGCCATTGGGACATGCACCCAAAAACCAGCAATGTTCATCCTACCACGCGCCCTTGCTCTTGCTATCACACATCGGTGTTCGAGCTATCACGCACCCAACCCATTCCAATCTCACCCAGCTCCACATCAACTGGAGACAATTGATTCGCACCAGCACGTGCAGGCGGGCGGTTCGCTCAAGGTGATGGGAGATGGCTCGAACGTGACGACCATGGGCGACGTCGCGGACGTCACACTCTGTACGATTGGAATGCATCTGTGACGGCACCGAGATGGTTGTCAGTGGTGAGGACGATGGCGGGGAGGGGAGTAAAACTCAGCAAGGATACAGTCGAGGCAACAGTCGAGGATGTGCAAGGTTTCGGTGACCGTGAAGTAGCTAGTGATTGGCAGGTCTGATGGGCATCGAGTGCTGTACAAAGCCGTCGCTCCGTGCAAAGGTTGGCTTCGGCAAGCAGCAGCATGACCAGTTCGATTTCGGCCAAAAGCTAGGGTGTGCTCGGGCTTGAAATGCTCTTTCAGGATGACTCGGAATCATGACTCTGAGCCATGTTCGTACTCGGTCGGCTTGCTTTGTGTCTTGTTCGTCTGTCAATCGTTTGGCGGAATCGCGCAGTCATCGTATCCGTCAGTTTGTCTCGTTGATGTCGTCCTTCAATCTCAGGCTCCCTCACATATGCAGGCTCTCGTCTCGTGCGATGCGCTCCTCACTCTCTGTCTCGTCCATCAATCACGGGTAGTGGGTTCGACATTTGGCTTAGCCAAGGCATCTGGCGCTCATGCCTTAAACAGTGGAAGATTGTGCACACACCGCGAAGGTGTCACTACTTAAAGCCTGTCCCAGATAAGAGCGCAATGGAAGAACCCGACTTGCAAATCGCACGCCATCTACAATTCGAAAAGGAGTCCGTGTCATAGACGCGGCTTTTAGGTAGTGTTTGAGGCGAGCACTGTTGTAAATACGTACCCACTGGGGCACACACAATGACTAGGGATACAAGACATGGGTGGATTTACGATCGCCGCAATCTGTTCGGCTTCCAGGCCAACTCAGGGTGAAAGGACAGACGAACCATGCCCCTTCCTCTAAAGGGGTTATTTCGGTAGAAGCGGTGCCTGTTAAACTACAGTTACCAGACTTTTACGTCCACATTACTGAGGTCTTTAACAGTAAAAAGCTGGGTGGTCGTCCCTCTTCCCTCGCAGAAGCCACGTATCTTTAGACATAACTGTATAGTGTATACGCAATGCAGATCATCATAGAATGAAGCGTGAAAATGAATGTCAGTCTAGGTAAGTAGGGCCTTTCGAAGTTTCAAGTAGGTTCCAAGCAGGCCTCTCTAAAAATTGTCCTTCCTTTCCATTGATTTAGGTGAAAAATAATAAACTAAAAATACCACCACATACAGGGAACACCGCGTGCCGTTTTATGGCTTCGCTCCGACATCTGCTTTGATAAGGCTCGATACATAAATCAATCCGCTTTCTGCTCTGCCACCTGGAACCGCCCGTCCCAATGTCCTCCGGTATCTCCCGGCCCCAGGGATCTCACTATCTCCTACTGGAGGAATCCGCCTCCCTTGAGGTTCGG
The DNA here is from genome assembly GCA_031763405.1 of Balanus nubilus. Lineage (NCBI taxonomy): Eukaryota > Metazoa > Arthropoda > Thecostraca > Balanomorpha > Balanidae > Balanus > Balanus nubilus. The sequence goes on from JARFNZ010128732.1 coordinate 5,226, forward strand.
AAAGCGCTCTGACGCGACGCGGGGCCGGTTATAAATGACGCAGTGCGGCCTGAATGGCGCGCCGTGTCTGCCGCCGCGCCGAGCACGCCGCGCGGCGTCTAATAGCGCAGCGCGGCATTGACCGCCGCTTTCAGCCGCGCCACAGCCGCAGGTCGCTCGCAGACGCCGCATTCGTCTATTTACAATGTTTAATCAGGTGAACGTTAGAGGACGAGGACCCGGCTGATCGGACGGTTAGATGGCTCTATCATGGAGTTTGGTGTCACTGGCTGGAGATGGGTTCGAATCCCGGTGGTAGCAACTGTTTTTTTTTTACTTGTTCGTCATACCAGTCAGAAAATAGGGCATTTTCACTGATAACTTGAAAGAAGAGGAGACGGCTTCATAAGCTTTTACACGAAAAAGTATTATCGGCTACGAGACCCAAGTTTTGGCATGTTTGGTTCATGTAGAATATCGGCTTTACACTCCGAGATATTATCCATATTCCGATGTTATTCATATACACCCATCTTCCTTCCTGTAAAGTTTACATGAAGGAAGATGGAAGAATATGAATAATATGGTGTCATCGTGCGTACGAGGTCACTGGTAGTTCAAAACACGCCAAGCAGCACCTGATGACATGAATATAAGAAGAACAACATAGAACGTACTTTCAAATGCTTGTCGTCTTTGACAAGCCTTTGCAAAGCAATTTCATTAATGAAATGGCCAATTTCACCAGCAGTATCAAAGGGCCATTTGAATACTCATTAGCCAACAGTGCTCGCTCTTCGAGCTGCGTTCACGATTCGCACCCCAAAGCCAGACACTCTGTCTCCTCTGAAATTGCTGGACGAACAGGAAGACAGGTGGACAGACGGACAGACAACAAGGCGACGTTTCTCTAAACTTGTCCTGTGCGCGTCCAAGAATTACTTCGGCAGCTGCAGCGCGTGACTGCACCACATCTTGGAGACTCCAGAGCGGCACAAGAGCCTATCACGCTCATGCTTGACGATGCAACGGCCGTTAGGATGACATTCGCGCAATTTACCGCGCCATAACGGCCTTCTTAGCATTCATCCGACGGGCTGCCGTCGAGCCATTTTCATTTGTTGTGCCAACACGGCGGTGCCCCGTCGACTTTTGCGCGAGGAATAGCAATCGGCGAGCCATTCGTTCGCTGGTGCAGCCGCCAGATCTCTGAGGAAGAAAAACTTCAAGAGGAGGAAGAGCGACGCCTCCGTGACGGAGATTTACTGAAACACGGCCTGAAACAGGGATGCTGATGGCAATCTCAGGCGCACAACAGCCAACGTGTGTCGCTGGACTCCTCGGCACGCTCTGATCCCGATACGATGGGCAGGTGGTCACTATTCGATCTACTATCGTAAGGTACGCTACGATGGAGACGTTACGAGTCGATATTTGTCACAAATTTAGTCATTTAATGGACCAGTAGGTACCTCGCTTGTTTTAGTTAAGCTTTTTATTTGTAATGTTGTGACAAGAATGCTCTTCCATCCCAGTGATGACATTAAGGGACGCTTGACCTATAATTTAATCGTGGTTCACTTTAAAGCAAACAACACGGGCTAACTTTGTTCCAATTGAGGAATGAAATTTTTAAAAAAAATGTCAAAAAAATTAGAAGAAAATTACAATTCATAACACCAGCCCAAAAACACACGGTACTTAAATCAAGACCTGTTTATTTGTTCATATTTCGATCACAATGAAGTATAATAGAGTAAAAGACAAAAAACACGCGCAGATCTACAGACCTGCCAAGGTGAGAGCTGCCTTTCCCTCCAAATTGGTACCCTGACTCCGCCATTGACCGCCGGCCAGTGTCCCAAACAGGCCAGATGGTGGAGCCGACGCGAGTACCACGCTAAATGGCACCGATGCCACGGTCGCCAAATTACCTTCACTTGCCGCTAAAAGCGAGTGACAGCGTCGGCACCCGCCGAGTCGCAATTAGAACACGTGTCGTTGGCAGCGGCGGCGGCAGAAAATGGACCCTGTATGTGGCGACAGCTGTCCCGGGCTAGGTCCGCCCTTGGCGAACGGGGGGAGGGGAGGGGGCGGGGCAGAGAATCATTCCCCGCGAGGTGAAGACATGACTTGTCTGCGGTCTGGGTGGCATGTTCAGATGCCATCACATCATGTGTTGAATGACCGGCAACATTAAAGGCGATGGTGACTGTAAAGGTGGGCTGGGCACTTTCTTATTAAAGAACTGTTCAGAAAAAATATAAATCATGCCTGGGACCCTTTGAGGTGTTACACAGTTGTTGAGCTTCGTTCATTTCCAAGAACCTTGAACAAGGTTTCACTATGCATCCACGTTGTCTTTTATTTATGTGGCAGGATTATCCGACAATGTCGCCATTATTCACATTCGGCATATCATGCTTACGTGCCAGTGAACTATGAATCCAGCTACACCAGTATATCTTCAAAACACTGTTGCTTTTTACATTGTCGCCTCTTCGCGTGTCTACCGCCTGCTAGTAAAACAACTATCCCAAACATTACAACCTAATCTCCCGCTGTTGACAGCTCATTTCCTCTTCTAACGCCCCGACAGACGACAGCTGTATCGTTTCTACCTGACGGAGGTCACGTAACAACAATACCACGTTGTCTTCACGCGCGCGTTGCCTAGCAACGCTCGTGTCGCTTCGCCCACCTCCCGCTGCGCTTCTCCGCCGAGCCGACCTCCCAGTCGGCGCGTAGTTTTTACTTGTACCCGTGTATGTTCGCTACCCGCCGGTGGCACTGACGTAGCTACCGGTCGTCGTTTTTGCCACACTGCGCCACTGATGTAACCCATTCAGCGGCGCGTACTCTCGTTTAGGCAGACTGAATGGGGAGTGGATAAAAAGACGTCGGACGGCCGCCCCCGGGAATGTAAACATGCGCAGGTGGCTCTGACGGCGCCTGTCTGTGAGCGAGAGCCGCCTCGAGAGTCAACATAGAGCGGCGACTCGAGAGGACTCACTCGCGACTCAAGAGGACTCACTCACGACTCAAGAGAACTCACTCGCGTCTCGAGAGGACTCGTTCGTCGCTCAAGTGTCGACAAGGAGTACAGCCGGGTTCAGTGATACGAAGGCAAGCATCACACCACAATCATATCCCGGACAACATTGCTTCGTCGGATCCTGTGATGAGCCCCAAATTGGCCATCATCATAGGCGTTTCAGCACTTCTCCTGTCATTCCTCCGGCTACACTACATCCAGTGCTGACATCAGCGTCATTGTTTTGATTATTTATCATCCCATGCAACTGTGAACCGGCGGAGGTCGTTGCAGACGCCGCACTCGCGGCTGGCTGCTCGGAGCCATCTATTCCTGTCAGAGTTGTCTGTAAAGTTCCTCGCTAGTCATTTCAACACCGGGTGGGCAAGCGGCCTCCGCCTAGAAACGATCTCATTCTCTTCCCAGTCTAGTCCGCCTCGTTCCTCGATCACAACAGCCGAGGGAGACAGATAAATCGCAGGGATGAGGTGCATCTGCCCGCCCCTTGTAGCTCAGCAGGGAGAGCGCTGGGCCTCCCGGTAGTGAGAGCCCGGGTTCGAGTCGCTTCGGCGCTCGCTATTTGCTCCTGACTTGATGGCCTGCGATCGGTGGCAGCGGCCGCACTCAAGGTCAGACGACGCCAGTGAACGGTGCGGACCGTGTCCAAAGAGGTCGGACACGTAAAACGTTCGTATCTAAGTTTTGCCGGCTATCCGGAACTCCCCGATCGGATGGTAGGTATTAGGACCTATACAACAAGCTCTGCTTAGAGCGTGTTCCGACCTCGCAAATCCGTCCGTTCATAATGTTCGGACCATTTCTTTTAATCCCCATCTTCCTCTTTCGTTTTCTACATCCCTCTCCGTCCTATCATCCTTCACCGTCCTCCGCTTCTCACCTCCGTCCTCTGTCTTTTTCTTTAGTCCCCCATCCTTTCTCCGCCCTCTTCCTTTCTCCCACCCTACCTTCCTCACGTCCTCTTTCTCCCTTGCCGGTCCTCTGTCGTCCTCACCTTCCTCTTTCTCTCAGCTGCCTCTTCCCTACCGTCTCCCTCCCGTCCTCTATCTCCCTCCGTCCTCTATCTCCTCCCGTCCTCTATCTCCTCCCGTCCTCTATCTCCTCCCGTCCTCTCTCCATCCGTCAACGTCCATCAGCTGCTTCCTCGGCCGTCCCTCCTCCCCCGTCCCCTCCCCGTCCCCTCCCCCGTCCACCGCCCGTACAGGGCCCGTCTCTCTACCGTCCGTGCTCTGCTCTGTCGCCCTGTCGTCGGCTCGGCCAGGGCGAGATAAGCCTGACGAACGAGCCAGCGGGGCGGCCCGCTGCCGGCCCGGCGGAGACTGAGAGGGCCCTGTGGGATGCCGTCTGGGAGCGAGCCGAACGAGTAAGCGAGTAAGCTCGATGCAGCCGAAAGGGTAGCCCTCCAGCGATCGAGCAAGTAGCTCGGACGATCACGGGCGTCGCCAGTTCGGAGGCATTTTGAAGTCGATTCTTTCCATGCCACGCCCTTAGGCGTAATGGTAAAATCCGGAAATGCTCCGTTCCCCGCTTCTGATTTCCATGCTGACGATGATCGAACAAGCAATTCTGGCGGTGAGTTACATGGCGAAGGAGGTTGAGGTAGAGTGCGGGGTGATGACAGGAAGCCCTGGAAGTGTGATGGGTGTGTCTCTATTGAAAGGAGAAAGAGGAAGGGAGAAGGTAGAGAATGAATATGTTGAGGAGTGGTAATGGGTGTGGTTGAAGGTGAACTAATGAATATGAAACGGCGCAAAGTAGAGATATCTGACCAGGCGTGATGGGCCATGAAATGAAGTGTGTATATTGCCACCTGAAGGGGTATTGGAAGATCAGATTGTGATATCGGCGGCCAATAACCAACATCTGATAACGTTTTAAGTCGTTGCCAGGAAAGAAGCAAATGCTACCTGTAAAATAATACATTAGTGGTAATTTGTAAAATAATGAAATGGTTCTTTGACAGGTTATGTGATTGAGAGAGATACAGCCGTTCGCATAAGGCCATTAACCGCAAGACTCACAGATATTACCATAACAGCTCTTTCGGAACCAAAAGCTTGCGGCATTATCCCGAATTCTATAACCCTAGACCGGTTTATAAGAGTTATGACCAGACACAACTGGCGAGCTAGACAGTTCAAAGAAGCAGCCTGAGCAAAATGTAAACCTAAATTGCTGCATCTTTCCATTGCGACATATCCCAATTACGCTCGTTCACTGGAGTTTGGGGTAGAGGCGACTACATTGGATGCTTCCACGCAAGGCATACCTACTCTTACATCCCCCAACTCCCGATCCAACTCCTGACCTATCCAGACACTCTCATCTCGCTTCATTGTGAGCAGCGGCCCGCGCCCGTATCATAAAGCAATTACGCCCGGGTCAGAGTCCACTGGTCTCTAGCGCCCGTCAGGTTTACTGCATTTCGGCTCCCTGGATTAGGGCCGGGCTGAATAAAGGATCTTTGACGCTGGTTAGCGGCGGAAAATCGGCGGACCAGAGCAGAACACACGCGCCGACACTCTACCGAGCTCTACTCGGGATATTCTACTGGCCTCTACCGGGCACTCAACAGAGCTCTGCCCTCAGTCTTCCCCTGAACTCAACTTTGAGAACTCACCGAGGTCCGATTTCCAAACATTGAGTTTAAACTGCAGAAAAATGACCTCCATGATCGCCGTTACATGAGTTTAAAATGCTTAAACTTACTGTTAATTGTAAATGGTTATAAGCAACCAACATAGGGATTGGGGAGCTATAACGAGCGAAATCGAAATCGATAGCCTTTAAAATCAAAGGGAAGCCAACGGTTTCCGAAGTGCTGTAGAACAGACGCAGCTAATTGGAAGGAACAGAGTGGTGGTACGGTGTCGCACGGCTGGACGATCCATTTATGGGATTTATCCGTGCAGATCCGCACATCCGTATGTGAACTGCTTGGTTCAGCCGGACGTAGAACACTTTATCCAGGAACCCGGCACATGTTTCGTCACATGGCACTAGCAAAAGGCATGATCAAGATACAACTTGGCACCACGCCAGGTTCCAGGAATTCCGCTGCGCAAACGGCTCACTCGCGCAACCAATCAATCCACGCCACCTTCGTAAAACCCACGTAACCGCCTCCGGCACGAACGGGCCAATTTAACAATAGTTAAGCGGCCTTAAGTAAAACACACACACACACACACACACACACACACACACACACACA
>JARFNZ010128743.1:0-11467 GCA_031763405.1 Balanus nubilus
CTCTGACGTCATAGCGTAGCTCCACCCTTTGACGATAGCCTCTGTTCACCGAGTGAATTCGTTGTGCGAGATTTAGCATCGAGAGTGAATGGAAAGTGCCCCATCTTTTTGACGTTAACAACCTAAACAATACAAACTAGGGGAAGGTCTGAAACGTCCATTGCGAAAATTTCGTTAATGGTAGTTGCCAAATTCAAAAGTTATCGCCGAAAATAAGGGTCTCAAGCGGCTTGTCGTTCAAAGTATGTGGGTGAAAATCCTCACAAGAAAATCTTTCTGCGACGGGTCAGGAGAAGTGTTTCATCGCCTGAAAAACGTTAGTAGGTTCATGGGTCGATGGCAAACGGTGTGGGTCGATGTGAATTAGGAACGATCGCCTGGTACCGTTTGATGAAACGAGGTTCTTCTGATCCTTTCACCAGACGCTTGACTGGGATCTTGCAATGTCATGAATGTCCACAGTTATAAATTAAGTTACGTGTTCATCTCATCTCATTCCAAAAGCAAAGAACATATCCTAAAAACTGTATTAAGATGTGATGCAATATTACTATATTGGTAATCAATAAGCGTGCAATAGTAAGAGGAACATGCGCCTTCCACAGCAAGTCCTCCAAGAATGTTATAACCATAATGGCAAAGCACTAATCACAAGCAACATAGCATTGCTATGGCAAAACACATCCGCCACCGCATGATTCGTATGTCAATTCCTGTCGCGTCACTACTGCCGGAAAGGTATAAAAATACTGCTGGCCTCCGAAATTGCACGCATTGTGCGCCATCTACCGTACGCTCCTTCTTCCGGACGTCTGCATATTGTGACAATGAAGAACGATGATAATCCTGGTTAAGTTAATAAAAAGTGGCCAATAAATACTGGGCTGCCTGCCCCCAATTGGTCTCTCCTCCGGCCGTCTTGCTCAGCTGGAAGCTTCAGAATCGTACCGTAAGCGGCACTGTTCGCTCGCGCTCTGCAGTTACTGCTCGTCCTTCTCCTTGGCACCGTGCTTCAGGATACGTGTGAACTCCACGTAGTCGAACATGCCGTTCTTGATCGGCGCTTCCTTGTACATGTCATCCACCTGTCGAAAGAAGGGCGCTGGTTAGTAGTTAAACGTTGGCTTTGCATGGATTAGATACGTACCAATCATGCGCAGATTTGTCGGGAATCCGTGCGCAACCACTACCTTTGTAACATTTTTGTGTGTGTAAAAACAGGAAGTTTTACGCATGAGGAAGCACACCAAGAGTAAAATGTCATCGACGTTGTATTTTGAAGTGTCTAGAAATCGCTAGGCTCTGATAAAGCTACGCCATATCATGGGATCGAAGTTCGGTTCTCACATCGTCCTGGCTGAAGCGGTCGCCCATGGTGGTGAGAATCTCACGCAGGAACTCCTCGGTGATGAGGCCCGTGCTTTCCTCGTCGAAGCAGCCGAAGGCGTTCTTGATGACCTCCTCGGGGTCGGTGCCCTGGAGGCGCTCGCCGAAGAGCGTCAGGAACATGGTGAAGTTGATGGGGCCGGGTGCCTCGCCCATCATACTCTCCAGGTACTCGTCGGTCGGGTCCTTGCCTGTGACGGGCGACGCCGGGTCGACAGATTAGATTGTGGGACACAAGTGGAACAACCGACATAGACGGCAGGCAGATAACGCGCCCGGCGATGCAGTGCAGATGGTTTGGTTAGGCTGTCGGTGAAAACTCGACAACAAATAATTTGGCGATGTGTTGTAATCGTAACCCATGTTATGACAATTGGATAGACACGGCGAAAGCAATAATCAAATTTGTTCTGAATATAGTAATCAGGACATTGAACATGATGTACTCCTAACTGGCAGAAGATTCCAAGCTACATGTAATGGACAATCATTTATTTGATCATGTGATCTGTAGGTACTATGAACCATATGAAACGGGATCATTTTGAAACAGATTACCAGGCTCCAATGACCAATAAGCATTATCGTCTTCGGTAACGGCATTGAATGACACGTGCAGACAAAAACGAATTTAAGTAATACGGTTGACAAACAGACATTTGACAAAAACGAATTTAAGTAATACGGTTGACAAACAGACATTTGACAAAAACGAATTTAAGTAATACGGTTTAATGACGACCGCCGGCCACCACAGAGCAGCAGACAACACGAACCGAGAGAGGCAAGCATGTCGTGAAGATCTTCCTTGTCGACGAAGCCGTCGCGGTTCTGGTCGATCATGTTGAAGGCCTCCTTGAACTCCTGGATCTGATCCTGGCCGAACATGGCGAAGACATTGGAGGTGGCGCGCTGGGCGCGCTTCTTGGTGACCCCGCGACGGGTGGCGGCACGACGAGAAGACATGATGGCAGACCTGGAAACACCGACAGTCATCTAGCATTCAGCACTAGCAGGGCGGTCCAAATCTAGTGTGCGGACACAGACACTTTTCATTTTTAATGATCTGATTGATAAGCCGCGCCCCGTTGATTGGGGGCGAAACGGCTCCCTTTTTCTTTTATCTCCCAAAATAACACTAGGAGTGTCACCAAACTTTGCATACCCCTTCCGACATCAATTCCTCATATACTGGCAAAAGGAAAATGATTGACGCCAGAGTGACGTCATGTTTCTCGATTTGGACTTAAAATTAGGGTCAGAGAAAAACTCTGTTCAGTAAACGGTTTTTAAGAGTAAGTCAATTGTATATCAGAAGACTCAGAATAGTTTAGACTATCAAACTGCTATCTCAGAATTGTAAATTTAAAAAAAATCAAACAAACTCAAACTCAATTTTTTTGTGCCATATTTCTGAAAATAAGAAAAACGGAATTCATGTGATATGAACAATCCTGATGAATTGCGTACCGTTTTTGAAGTCGATATATTTAGAAATGACCTCTGTAGGATATTTAAAAGGCCAAAAATTGTCATTTTTTCATGATATTTCTATGAATGTAGGTAAATTACAGTTTTTCATTTTTTTCTCCAATTCTTATGGAAAATAAAATTCTGATGTCATTTTTTCCACTCTCCATGAAAGCTGACCCAAAAACATGTATTACAGCTTCCAAATGACTAAAATCAACAGTTTTACCCTTTTGATCTCATGACCTAGGATGACTTTGACCTGATCTATGACTACCAAAAGAATTAAAGAGTCGGGAACAAGAATCATGATTCATGTCAATATATTGGCTCCTTATGCATTTAATAATGTTAAAAACCTAACCTGACCTGTGACATCATCAGTGACCATGGGATCAAGCCTCTCAAGTTTTTTTCCTGAAAGTTTATTTTTTTGTTTAAATCAGCCCAGTAATTTCAGAGATCATTAGGGCCAGGAGGCTAAAATGCCCCCCTGTCCATCAGAGCCATGCAAGGTCAGAAATAGGCCATCAGGTCACGGGTTAAATCAAATTAATACACTTCCATTTTGGTTTCAAATTGAAAAAGAAACAAAGTCAAATCTCCAAGATTAAAGATGACTTCTTGTTTATGCTCAACACACTGAATGATGCTGCATAGTGCTATACTTGAACAATTTTCATGAATGACCAACCATAGTTTCATGAAAACCTACAGATAAAAAATGCATGCAGCATTCAATCAATGCTTTACTATGTGAAAGCCTTGCCTAGGAATTATTGAAAACTGCCTTAATTTAAAGACAGCTTTACTTAATATTACCTAGTTAGCTGCCCATATTCTATGATGATTGATGGTTTAACAGATTAATTTCAATTACAAAACTCACTTTTATGATCTCAGGAAATAAATCAAGTGATTATGATGATCAAAAGATCTAAAGAAGTGGCACAAATAAGCAACAACATTAGTGTATTACATAGATCATTAGGCAATGTGGCAGCATAAATGATGGCAAACCAAAGACAACATAACATATCAAAATATACAGACAAACATATTTTACTTATTTCATTAAAATATTATTACTTAAAGAACAAGATCTTTTTAGGGAGTTCAGATTTGATGTGGTGACTTTATGTAGTTTCAACAAATTCAAAAGTATAGTCATCTGGTTTTAACTATTTTACAAAACACCATCAATATTAGGTCATACCCTATACTCTAAAAAATATTAATATACAATACAAATGCATCTACTGTTATATAAATATGGTAAAATGATGAGGTGGAAATCAAGAAAGCTCTCAGTGAGATGAGGAGCAGCCAGTAACCTGCAACTGTGATAATTTCAGTAAGGTAGTGCAACAGTGATGGCTGTTCATCTGTTATGATAAGGCCATGAATGGTTTGCTTATATTTTGAATCATGCATTATTGCCTTGCCATGCCCCATGGCAAAGCACATCTCCAACCACATGATTGGCATGAACCTATCAAGAATGTAGGGTAAGTACTGTCATGTTGAGCAATCCTGTAGCCAAACATTTCATGTTGTTCTTGATGTTTCATATCAGTATAGTCCTCATCATGCCACAGCATGAAATGTTTAGTGATAAGATGTGGTTGGCATTAGGGTAGCATACCCTACCTGTCACATCAGAATGGAATTGCAAAAAATGCAATGTTGTAAACTATACATTTTTAAGACAGATGAGAATAACTAAGTCAATACTCATTGCCTCTTCTCATCTACTGCTGTAATGCAGAATGAAGTGACATAACTTTGATGAGAAGTAGATACACCAGTCATGGAGCCACGCCCAAATTACAAGCAGTGCTTATGACATGCTTCAATTGTCTCCATAGTCAAAGCTGCTTTGATATTCAATGAAGAATACTATGACACTGTTAAAAATGAATTATGAACATAAAAGTATTGCAAATCAAATATTATAATCATAGATGATTGATCATGTCCTGAATGCAGAAACCATTTAAATAGACCTCCACTGTTACTAAACAAGACTGCATGTAATGCTGAAGGTTAACACACTGATATCGCAAACGTATCGCACATTTTCACTTTAAATAAAGTAAAACACCTACCTTAGTTACAAGCACAATGGGAAGCCAACACAAAGCAGAGCGACACCAAAAACGGATGTACGAATTGAATTGCGATGATGACTCACGTTGATGGATTGCGATGTTGAAAGTTGTTTACATTGACTGTGTTCTTTTACGTTCCGTCCTCAGGAACTGCGAAAACTACGACGGCTCTTTCGTAACGGTGATTGGTCAATATCTGTCCTCGTCCATTCTCGTCTCAGCTTACGTCTCAAAAGAACACGGCTATTACATGAAGAGCTGCGCCGTAATCGCAAATCTTTGTAGAAGGCCGCCATGCTTAAATCAGCACTATTTTGTTCGCTAAATACTGTAAAAGTCTCAAATTTTTCATAAATCACTATTTATGGTGAATTGCCCGTCAATAAAACAAGTCAACTATTTGACTTCCCTGGTGGCACTGTCTGGCTGATCCTTTTTCCGGGATTGGGATGGCTTTTCTTGAATCTTAAAGCACAATTTATAGCCATAACAAGGCTTCTTATAAATATAAATCAACAATGATGGATAGGAGGCACATCAATATGTTAAGCCTGTCGGTCATAAAATTAGGTCTGTTTCAGGATTTTCGAGAACGATTCGTTGCTATCAGCTGAGAAAGAGAGGTCTGAGGTTGAAGGTTTGGCATGTTCTTGATACGTATGCTATATGGTTAGGGGATTGGGTGCGCATTTTGATATCCCACAAGTTATTGAGGACAAAATCAAACGAATTATGACTCAAGCTCAGGAAGAGGATATATTGAAGACATCTTTGAATCAGTTGACAGAAGATTTGGCAGGTGAGGAATTTGATTGAAGGGTAGGAACTAGGAAGGCAAAGAAGCTCATACTCTGTGCATTCTGGCATGGTGTGGGGGATCAGAATGGGGATTTATATGTATATATAGGTTGAAGTTGGGTAAGAGTATGCACTTGTGGATGTCACTGTCTGACTCTGGTCAATATTGATTTACAGAAAGTGCATATGCACCAAAATCAAGTTCATACAATCAGGTTTGTGTCTGACTGCGCAATTAACTCAAAGTCAAGTTACTCCTGTTTAGTGGGCAGCTCCTCACAGCTGATAAGGAAGGAATGCGAGGGGTCTGGATTGGGTCAGTGGAGATGCACACCTCTTTATAGTTGAGATTTAAAGATCAATGTCTTTTGTTACGCAAATCTAGCACCTCTTAACAGCTGCGCTCGGCACTCTACCGGCACCGTGCCTGGGCTGCAAGGGGCTACACAGAAAATGGGGATAATGTGAGTCAATTACGTCATGGAACACAAGTCTGCATACAATCGTCTTCCACTTGCCATGGAAATGATTCACTGGCTTACATTTAAAATTCCTAAAATGACTCTTTCCAAAACTACTGCATTTGTGTACTCTTCCCTACAGGTTGTGTAAGAGTATGCAACTAATGGGGATGGAATATGCATGCCTATTTTTTTATTTTTTTTTTAGGCATATTCATTTATTTATTGCCCAAATATGACTGCAGTAACCTAGTAAGTTACCCTAATCATAAGCATAAAAAACAGGAGGGATATCACTGATACAGCTCATCCCATTTTGTACATTCAGATTAGGCCTATCTGTGAGATGTTTTACGAGGAATCTCATTAATAATGCTGACGTTCTCCTGTATCCTCAACTTCTGGTATGTGGCGATGCCCATGGCAGGACAGATTTTTGTCCAGACAAATTTTTGTCCAGACAAATTTTTGTCCATGGGTTTTTCATCTTAAATTATTTCATGAACAATAAGTAAGGATAGGTGAGGTTAGATTAGGTTATTTTAGGTAGGGTTAGGTTAGGATTGGTTAGGTTTGGTTGGTTTATTTTGTTTAAAAAATGTTAAATGAAAAAATGTCCTGGAACCGGTGATGCCTCTGGAGTCCCAAATCAAAGAAAATTGCCCACCAGAAGTTATATACAAACTCACCAAATAAATATTGTGCACTGTTGGCCTTCCAAAAAATGAGTACTCTTTGCTGAAGTTTATAATGAGTGCAAAAAATTGGCTAAAATGATGACAAAAGTTTATGAGAAAAATATTTAGCTTCATGATTTACATCAGAATAACCCTTCCACTTAATACAAAAGGTGGTTAAACTCGACTCCTTTTCATTAAAAAATATTGTAAGCTTAGCACAATGCCAAAAACAATATCAGGACATACAAATATAAATAATTGGATATCAATAACCAGTGACCGCAGCACACCCAACTTTTGTCAAGAACCAAATTATATAAACAGTTTTCTGTTGTCACTTGCGCAAACAGTTACAATGTTTCTAAGCAACTTAAATTGCTGTTCTTGTTCTTGGTGGGTTAGGGCGTGTAGCTGCTGAGGCTCAAGCGTCTAACGTGAAATTGCTGTTGTGTACTCTTATCGCCTGCATCCTCTTACCCGCCATTACCTTATGTATACACACACATATTTTGGAAGCAATCCATTTTCAGGACATGTTTCATTAAAAATGATGAGTTTTCAGCATTTATCAGCTTCTTTTGCACTTTTTCAATACAGCAAACTGAGTGAGCAGTTTGACTAGTAAGCTTTGTTAAGAGTTGTGCAAGCACAGTCATATATATATATATATATTTTTTGCAACCAGTTTCGTCATAACTTAAGACATTTTCAAGCAAAATTAAGGATACATGGCAGCAATGCAAAACATTTGATACATTTTACTAAAATGTGTTCAAATAGATTACAAAATAATATGTTTTTAGCACATTACATTCATGTTAATGATCCTAGTGGGAGAAGAAAGTCACATCATTTATACCTCAAAATTATGTTACAATAAGAGACTATATTGGTAAGAGATAAGAGGCTATGAGAGGCCTCTTCTCTAAGCAGATATGTCGTGAAGGGTTATCACGACATATCTGCTTAGACATATCTGCTTAGAGAAGAGGCCTCTTATAGCCTCTTATCTCTTACCAATATAGTATCTTATGTGACTTTCTTCTCCCACTATGGAGGATCATTAACATGAATGTAGTGTGCTTAAAAACATGTGCTTTTGTAATATATTCGAACAGCGAATGTTTATTAAAATAATTTTGTCCTTTAAATGAAAGAAAATGTTTAGTAAAAATAGCTCAGTCATTCAAAAAGTAAACCTGAAGTGTCCAATAATAATTTGAGGATCTTGCACAGTTAGTACCATGTCTTCACAATTGTGAGACCCAGTGAGAGAAGAGTTATAACCAACTGCACTTTGTTCCCAACAGATCTCTGCCTGCCTTTGGATGACGAAGTACCAGAGCTGGAAGAGGTGCCGTCTTCATTGTCATTCCTAAGAGACTGGTGTGGTCCAAACAAGCCTTTTGTGGTTCGTGGAGCTGCTAAGAGCTGGGAGGCAGTGAAACAGTGGACACCAGAGTATTTCAGGTATTTTTTTATTAGGGTTTGATGAGGCTCTGCTTCCATTTCAGATTTTTATTTGGCTAATTTTGCGTTTTTATATAAATTGCAATAGGCAAATGCTTAACGCCATAATTCATTGATACACTTTTTATGTTTTCTTGAGCCTTTTTATCTTTGAGACCTTTGCAAAAATGTCAAACATGCCAACAGGACTCCACAGGAACGGCATGTGATGAGTGTTATTGAAACTACTTTGGTCGATTCTCAGATGTTGGACGAGTTGTCACTAAAGGTTAAGTTTTAGCAATATGTGGTTGACTTTCAAAAGTTCATTGGCAGGTTGAGGACTGGGAAGAGTAACAACACATGGTTGGGATCAACAAAAGGGAATTAATGTGTGATGTAGTTTATGTCCTAAGCAGGGTTGTGGAGTCTGATTCGGTGGGAGATGACAGTTTTGGGCGCAGTCGGAGTTGGAGTCGCTTCTGGAGGAGTTTATTTGGAGTTGGTGTCTATTTATGGGCAATGGGCGGTTAATTTGGTCGGTTGAATATTCTTCGGCCCATGGACGTGAATTTGAGCCCTTTTCAAGAGAAAAAGAGAGCAAAATCATACTACAGATTAGTCATCTACGGGAAGTTTTTCGTCTGATGGAGTTTTGACAATAATGTTAACGCTACTGTGCTCCTTTCGTCAGTATCCTTCAGGGCCTTGTTTAGATCGTACCACGGTGACAAGCAAAATATAATTAATTGATGTTTCATTCGATTCATGCGGGTAATGTAAGGTCATGACAAACGGAGGGGCGGCAGCAGCTGCAGTGAAGACGAACTGTAAAGACCTGGTGCTGAAGCCCAGTCTCTGGGAGCTGGGCCGACGGCTGGATGCGTTCACCCCTCGATGTCCGATTCCCGTGCTGTGTCGCCTTCCGGCGGACGGAACTAGGCTGGATGCACAGCTGGCACGTGGTTCCCGTGTTCGGACGACTGCAGCACTGTTTTATGTGATGTTAAATATAAAAAGGAGCACAGTGAGTCACGTTCAAGACATTTTATGGGGCACTCAGATATATTGAAATGAAAATCACTTTGGGTTAAACCAGTTCCTGCTATTTTTTTGCACACCAGATACGTGTATTTCAAAAATTGTCACGTTCGTGTAATGCAAGTGACCCTATTAAAATATTTGAGAAGTAAAATTGTATTCATTTAACATTGGAGTTGCTCGAGATTCTCTGGGAAGGGCGCTTTTAACTGATTTCCTTTTGAAAGTGACTTATTGGTAACCTTAGTGTACTAAATACACCAGTGTGACTTATCTCTTAATTTTGTCAAGAAGTATAACAGGGATAATATGCACTAGGCATATTATCCCCGTTGCTTCGATATTGATGTGCCATTATATTAGGTCATATGCTTTGTCGGTCGAAAATATCGAGTGATGTCGGGGTTTACTTTCGGTTATCCCACGCCGATATCTGTCTTTGTCATTGAAGTACGTGCTTATGCAATTTTTAATTGACCGTCAGATAACTGGAAATTGAATCAGCATGTGGTGAATATCGATTGATAAACCACGACTGCGGAGTTTTCTTGTGCTTTTTTATATAGCTTGGCGGCGCAGGATAGAATAACTCGCGAGTCTAAAGATGCGTCAATTGACTCGGCTTCGCCTCGTCGATTAACTGCATATTTATACTCGCTCGTGGTGTAATACATAATATCAAAACACTTGATGTGATAGATCCAGTTTCTCCCATTTTATCAGTTCAGTCCGTTTTGAAAAGTTCCCCATCAATCGTCTACAATTTTCTTTGGAAGATTAGTTTATAAAACTGCACTTACATTTGTACTTACATTTACACTGACATGAACAAATGACGTCATCAACATAAAATATATAAACAACGAACAGTTCACTAACGTTCACGAACTGCTAATAAACACCTCACCTCCGAAATGTCAGCCTTACAAATGATAAATTTGTGGAAAAAACATCCAGCAGCATCATCATGTAAAGCATCTCAGTGTTATTCTGATGATATATCACGAGTATATGTTGTGTAACAATTAAAGGTGATATGGGTGGGCAAAGGATTTACCTGTATTGCGAAGTCACACGTCGCCACAAGTCACGTGACTTCAGGTCAATCTTCTATCCGCCCATATCGCCGTCAATTGTAACACAACATTGGTTTGTCACGTGTCTTTTGTATGGCACTGAGCTACTTTGCAAGATAGTGCTGTTGGATGTTGATATTTTGCAACTTTTAAATTTATCAAACTCAAAGTTGGAAGGTGAGGTGTTCATGAGCAGTTCGTGAACGTTCGCGCGCTATTCATGAGCATTTTCTCGTGAACAGATGACTTTGATCATGAAATTCGTAAACGAACAAATCAACTTACAAGCACTGTTCAGTGTTCATGAACTGTTTACGAACACATCTACAATCAGCAATATTTATTTTGTCACCTATTTTTAAACCCGAAGAAACTATCAGCAGAGACCAGTTTCATCTAAAGATTGCATATGATTGAAGGCCAACTTCCCTATACGAACCGAACTGATGAAACGGGAAATACTGACCCTATCACATATCAAATTTTAGTTCGATCTGGAAATCACCCTTCAAAACAGCATTGCTTCCATTCCTCATGTTGACTATATATCTCCAGGAAGCGTTTTGGGGGCAAGATTTTGTCGGTGGCTGTGACACCTAACGGGTTCGCTGATGCCATTACCGGGCACTACTTCGCCCTGCCGGAAGAACGGAGGATGCCTTTCGCGGAGTTCCTGGATATCATAGAAGAACCCGAGAAGCATAACGGTAAGAATGACGATTGGTAGTTGGTACGCATTAGCAAAGCTGTCATACGTTGCTCTGGTTACATTGCAATTTATGCATTTTGTTGGAGACATGACAGCGAGGATCATTAAAACCAGGCGGAACACCTCCAATGAGAAATAAACAGTCTAGGAGTATCATAGACCAGTATAACTTGTATTCTTTCACTTCGATCCAGCTAACTTAAAGGGAGTGTGTCTACTGTTTTTGATCGCCCAAAACATTTTTCCTACAATCAGTAGCTATTGTTTTCACGTTTGAATGAAATAA
>JARFNZ010128754.1:0-19894 GCA_031763405.1 Balanus nubilus
GCTGGGTCTCGCCGGGCCTCGAGGGGTCGGGTCTGAATGCAATTTTGGCCCCACTTAACCGCACGTGGCGAAAAGTGTATGGGACATTTTCACTGGGGATTTTTGGCCAAAGATGCAGCGATCAGCGAGTCACCAAACGACACCGATATCACCTCCAGACTGTGACCCTACTAACGGAGGGGTGAAACGTCATGTCCTCGAACCAAAAATGCGGAGGTGCCCAGTAAAAACATCATATAGAGGAGACGGGGAACACCACAGCACAAATATGTAACATACTCTTGATAAATCCGACCATGTGGCAGTCTCTGCCCCGTGAATGCAGACTGATACTGTATTCTTTGAGGCTGTGGAAGGTGCCGACGTTATGAAATCCTATTACATGTTTGGCCCCCTCACGTGCATTTAGACACCCCCGGCTGAAAATCCCGTCGTTTTTTTCTTTGGGATTCTTTAACCAGATGAGGTGTAGAGAATTAGCAATCGAATGACATATAACATGAGTACGTTTTAATTTTTTCCGTTTTTGGACCCGTTTTGAGCTTCGTTGACTGGACTATACCTCGTGCCGTGTGCCGTGTCACGTATCTCGCAAAATTGGCGCATCTACAAAACGCATCACGCTCCCTCTGAACCTGGTCCGATGATTTCTGAACCTTGACCTGAACTGATGTGATCTCAGAGCTGAGTGCTCGTCTCGTTCACAGCTGCATTATCGCCCATCATGTCAAGGCTGCGGTGATGCAACGCCCGATCTTTGTCAATGGTAGTGTATGAGTGGCTTTCTATATTTTTCACATGTATGTTTTGGAACTTAAACATACTGTAAAGGCAATTTTCAGCTTGCTTTAGATACTTCTTGCTTGTTTTGTGCACTAACATATTTCCATGAAATGGCTGGCATATTCCTACGATCAAACATTTATGCTGCCTGATACTCTCATAAAACCGACATCACGCCGCGCATGAAAACGGGTCAAGGACCGTCACTTTGCCACCTCTGCAGCCGCCGATCGCCCACGTGGCGTCGCAGAGGGCCGACTATCGCGGCACATCCATTAGGGGGCGGCGCTGAACCCGTCTCCGTGGCAGGTGCGGCAACCAGGTGCAAACGCCGCTCGCGCATTGTCAGTCATCAGCGAGTGATCGGGGCGGCCGGCGCCGTAACCGGGAGGGCCTGCTGGCTGTCGGCGGCCGGCTCCGGACGTCTCGACCCGAGCCGGCCGAGGCGGCTGGGCTGGCCGAGCGAGGCGGATCGAGGCGGGCAGAGGCGGACACGAGGCGAGACGACGATCTCGGCGGCGATACCGTTTGACGTCGGGACGGACATGTGAAGTGAATTATGGCCGGTGGTCGGCTCCCGGACCCGGCCAATGCCACCGGCCGCATTAGGCATTCAGCCGCGCCGATGGCATCGGCCGCCGCCGGCCCAGGCGACGCACATCGACAGAGTTGCGGCGGCGGCCGATCGCCGCTGGTTGGGTCATCAGGCGACGGTTTGGCAGGGCTTACTGGTGATCGGTGAAGTAATTTGTCATGCATACATCAAGGTATGCGTAGCTGGGCGTGTCTCGCCAGTGTTCAGCGATCAGAGGCGAGTTTTATGGGGAAGATGTTTCAATGAGCTATGCGCAACGTATTTTCCGAATGTAAATCCTTATTCAGACTGATGATAGATGATATAATATATGCGGAACATGCGCGCTGCAAAGATGGGTCGATATGTGATTTTCGACATGCTCCGTCATGGCTCACTGGACATGTTGCCGGTGACAATCCACTTTGTTGAAACTCGACATTGTCTTATGGCAATGTTGCGAACACGTGTTGAGCACAGGTTACCCGCATCAAAACATAACGATATAGGATACTTGAAAGTACTCACAATACGAACATTTGTAGCAGCAATAAAACATCGAGCTGTGCGTTCCAGAAATGAGCACGTTATGTTAGGCTTCTGGAAAGCTACTCATTTACATAGCTGTGTCACATATGTTTGGGGATTTTCAACAGAAACATGCAATTATCACATTTAATTTGCTGAATTTCATCGAAACACATTCTTAGCGATGAACAACGCCGCTCGCAAATGATTATGTCCTGCGTCATACTGCGAAACTCGCACCGATTTCATCTTAAAACCCTGTCCATTGCCTACCCCGGACTCCCCGCGGTGCCGCCATGAACGTCCCCATTTCTGTGACGACATATTCTGGGCCCAGCCCCGTTTCGATGTCGTGTTTTGTCACGTGACGTCGGCGTTTCCCGTGACCACCAGTGTGGTCCCTAGTCACAGTCACAGGCTGGCACCCCCACACTGAGTGAAAACAATGCCCCTCCCACCATTCTCACTGGTGGAGATCCTTCTTATTCAGACACACTTATTATGCAAAATATTCTCCGTCTGGCGGAAATCGATCACGGACACAGCGACATCTGCGGGTGTGTCAACGCTAAGACTGGAGAATAACTGGAGAGGTGTCTATTTTACATTCGTGTGTTTGTTTACTATTTCCTTGGCTGTGTTTGCCAATCATAGATTACTGGTCCGTTTTTCGAGCGTGTCAACACTCGACCGCTTGTCCCAATCGCTGGATAATAGTCTTCAAATAATGTTTGGTTGTAGCCAGTAGCATCCCACTCGTGACGACTGAGATGGGCATCCGTCCTTATTAAAAAAAAGTGCATTGCGCAGTATTAATTGATCACATAAACTGATCCGAAATGCATGATCCAAGAGGAACTCTTCTCAATATTCCTCAAGCTCAGGACCTCACTGGTTGATTGGCTGATCTTTTTCTGGGGGGGGGGGGGGGACGCCCGAACTACGCAGTTGTCGGCGCCCACAAGATTTTACCTGACCCCACAGACTTCAGATTTACTAAAGCATTTCGTCGCAGGATCTCACCGGGTCCCACGACCAAATGCTTTGGTGAATCTGTAATCCAAAGCCCCTCGTGATTTAACACAATTTTGATTCAAGAGTCTACCGACAAACAAAAGCATAAGCTAGACGTACATACAGACTTATAGTCTTGTCTAGTCTAGTCCAGTCCTAGTCCAGCCTTACATAACGTGTTCATTTCGGGAACGCACAGCTTCCGGGTATATACATACAGACATCATTTCGGGTACATACATACATACATACATGTTCTAAGATAAACAATAGTCCATTGCAAACATAATACTTCTTTAATATTTGGTTTTAAAAAATCGAAGCACTAACTACTCCTCTTGGATGTGAAGGATTTCAAGCAATTTTGATAGTAGATGCAAGGTTCCAGTGGATCTCTCGACCAAATTATTAAAGGGAATGCAGGGGTTTTGAAAATGTTGGCTACCATTGTATGCCATGGTGCATATTGAACCTTGCTATTTATAATTCATTTTACCCCCAAACATAAAATTATGTAGTTTAATAAAGCTGGGATCGAAAGATGAAAGTTGCAATTACTTCTAAAATGCCACCGATTTACCCAGCACTGGTATTTGATTGCCCCTTCTCTTATCACGAACTTATCAATTGGGCGATTGAGGCACACACGGCCCAAAAAATAGGGCACGATAAGAATTGCCGTGACATCAGAAAATGTAAGTTGGGTCTAAAAATAAGCAACGGCAGCAATAATCACCTTCAAACGCGACGCTGTAGCGACTAACAACGATTATTTTTCGAACGCATAAGTCGCTAACGAACTTGAATATGGCAGCAATTACAAAGCGGACGGAAAATGTCTCTAGAAACTCCATAACGCCGAGAAAAAAAATCCTTAGGAACATTTAGAAATTTGAAAGAAGAAATTTGAAGAACAGAAATTGAAGAAAAAAATGGAATGATAATGCCCCTTTTCAAGCGATAGCTTACACTCATACCTAAATCGGCTGTCTATATAAATGTTATTTATCACTTGCAATCACGTAAAACCCCGGGAATTTTAGCAAAATAGTGTCGAGTTTCGACATGTTTGAAGTGATTCTACTCTAAATGCTATTATTCGAGCAAACAATTACGCGTGGTGCGCAAAACTAACTAACTAACATTTTCAGGTGGATGGAGACATCACCTAGCAAAATTACTTAAATTTACCATTCAATTTATTCCCTTGTGTTCAAAAACACTACTGGTTCCAAAAAAGTGGGAAATACCCTTACATTCCCTTTAAGTATTTGAAATCGTATGGATTTTTCTAAAGGCCTAGTTACGGAACCTGCACACATGTCTACTAAAGCATGCCTTGTAGGTATAGCAAATTATCAATAATATTTAAAGTCGTGTTTGCCTAATGCAATCCTTCGCGCCCTTTAAGGTCGAAAACCAGAGCAAAAACGGTCTGAAATACGACTCTACAGCAGATGGTCCATTACGGTCAAAACGCTTCATCCACAGCTTAGAGTAACGGTAAACAGCGCAGTGGAGCCCATCTACGATCTCTGCTCTATGTTTCTATGCTGCCAACCGGGAGAGGTTGGCGTCGGTGTTTAATGCCGCCCATCCTTCAGTTCAGAAACAATAACCCGGATGTAGGGAGCCCCACACAGAGCATTCTGCAGGCGGTTGCCATGACAACGGCCTGAAATAATTACACTTCCGTCACAAAAAAATACAGGCTTATTTTCAGCCATATCATCAAATGTCATCATTCCATCGAAGAAATAACTTCGACTTCAACATCCTATAGTCAATTTATTTTCAAAAGGCGCACGGTCCGACGTGCCCTACGCAAAGAATCACCTATATCTCCAATACAAACGAGTGAAATTTCAAGTCGCTAGTAATTTTTTTATAGGGACTTTAACATTGTTTGCACGGGACAATTCTAAAAACGAGCATCTGTCTTCACAGGATAAATTTAATTAACGGTGTCCTTGTGAATACTCTATGAATGTAACAAATGAAGATCATGAATACGTGAGACATGTTAGGTCAGGATCGGGTGTGCAGCCTTCTTCTTGCTCGAAGTGTGCCAAGTTGGTGCCTTAAGAGACCAATACAGATCCCGCTAGTACCATGTTTTTTAACGCACTTAGGCCCTTATTCATGCGTACAATAATACTAGCTTGTATATGTTATTATATTTATTTTCGTGCCAACCGACACATTATCACATGGTTTAGTGAGTAGCTAGCTTTTCCGCTTTTAACCGGAATTCACTCGTAGTAAGTATAGGTACGTACCTATATCTACATATGTCTATGGTATATTAATTTAACAGCCGGACATAGACTGATCTGAACAAACCTTTAGTATGGGCTGGACGCCGTCTGCGAGCAGCCCTCCGAAGATCAAAGGCTGGTTAGCGGCGCCCTGATGCGGGCATGACGCTCCGGTTTCTGTCGGCAGTCACACAGACACACCGGCTACACGGGCGTCGGTTTTGCATACAATGGTCAATAAGGCAGCCGGAGAGAGCAATTAAAGCCTCTTATAAATTACTCGGCGGGAACAGCGATGGGTCCATGCCGCCAGCTCGGATGGAGGGTGTGCCGAGAGGGTCGCACGGTCGCCACCAGCGACAGGAGGTCACATTTTGTCTGACCTTTGACTGGGCTTACTATTGATCAGACATAATTATGCTTTCGGTCATGGTCTGGCGAAATCGTACCACATTAAAGTGCAGCGGAATCTTAACGTGTACTGTTAGATTTGTATATGTTTATTAGGCTTGAGAAGTTAAAAACTACATCGCACCTGACATGGTAACGTGATCATCGTTTATCACGAAATCACGGCGTATTTTGAGTTAGATGCAGTGGAGCGAGAAACATGCGCTGCATGGTGTATACCTAATGCAATGATTTGTCATGATCAACTGATCAGACATGCCGAGGGCCCGGCACGTCAGCTGACCAGATATTCCAGGACTGTCACCAAGCACGCTGTATATGTGATTTTCTGGCCAAATGGCTACATTCCAGTTATATTTAGCTTTTCAATACTGTCCACAACCAGAATAAAGACTGAAACTGGCAATATCGACTATCATCCTCCTAACACTGGACGCTTCGTTTATTCGGCCCGAACCGGATCAGGCCGTTGTCATGGCAACCGCCTGCAGGATGCTCTGTGTGGGGCTCCCTGCATCCGGGTTATTGTTTCTGAACTGAAGGATGGGCGGCATTAAACACCGACGCCAACTTCTCCCGGTTGGCAGCATAGAAACATAGAGCAGAGATCGTAGATGGGCTCCACTGCGCTGTTTACCGTTACTCTAAGCTGTGGATGAAGCGTTTTGACCGTAATGGACCATCTGCTGTAGAGTCGTATTTCAGGCCGTTTTTGCTCTGATTCTCGGCCGTAAAGGGCGCGAAGGATCGCATTCCTCGTGCTGTCTCTGCGGTTTATGACACTCCGAATCAAATTGTTATTGCTCGGCCCTTACACAGGCGGCGGCCGAAGAGGCTTTATGATTTCGTAGTGCGGATTGATTGCGGCCGGAGTCATTGCCGGCCCGGCAGGGTTCATCGCTCGAATGGCGGCGGTCGGCAGGGTGGGACGGGAGGAAAGTCGGCTCAGGGGAGGCCACATGGCTGGGGCAGGCGGTTCACTGGTGCTCGCTCTCAGAGCGAACGCTCTGGAGCACCACTGCCCCCCCTCCCCCCCCGCCCTGAGATGATACGAGATAACTCGTCGCTAACATAAACGCCATTATGCTGTCCAATGTCTATAAGTTTATATTTTAATTACCTGCTGGTGCTGTAACTCGGCTGTGGCGACATTCGGACAAAGACCGTTTCTGTGATCTCCCGTGGTCTTCAGCACCAATACGGACGGGCCGCCGGCTTTGAAGGCTCCGTTTCGGGCCGGCATTACGAATGTCATCGCTGAATAATGAGCGCCGACCGCTCAGCCGGTGAATTATGACTGGTCCGTCGAGGTGGCAGCACTGCCTGGAAGCCGGCCCACTGATCTGTTTAACAAAGCTCTGCGACAATTAATCACACCGGCCCGGCTCGAGAGGGCCAAGGGCAGGCTTTAATTGGGCAGTGATACGCAGGATCAGTATGCGGGATGACCCTGTTTTGCAACCGGTGATACGTTGGCAGCCGCTCGCAGCCTTTGAAATGCGGTGGCGGGGCTGCCGAACTGGGCCTACTGGGTGTGGAGTCGAGTAATTTATGCCGCCGAATGGTCAGTTTCGGAGTCAAGAGTTATGGTGCGACGCTTGCGCAAGAGCCGATGGAGACATGTCATAGGGTTTTGAAGACATATATGGGGACATGATATGGCTTGGAATGATCACACTTACCTACTACACTGCTGAGCTGTTTCTAACTAGAAACAACCCACCTGAATTCCCTCACGCTTGACGTGAAATGTATGTAGTTATATGCATCTATCAGCACATCGGCGAAGGAACGTCACGAATACTGTGTGTGTGTGTGAGGGGGGGGGGGGAGTAAAGTTTATCTTGAGTTTATCTTATCTTGAGGAAAACCTACCCACCTTATATTTTTTTCGCAGGTTTGGACTCCTCTCGTCTTGGTGAATCGTTTGCCGCCTTATGTTTTGATTTCGAAGAAAAGTTAAAGATAAGGTGGGAAAGCGCTTTTTTATGCTTATGAAGAATAGAATCAATAAAAACCTTAGCCTCATACTAAATGATATACCTATTGAAAGAAAGAGAGTCTCTTTTGTCTTACTTCCTTTCAGTATATCATTTAGCATGAGGCTAAGTTTTTTATTGATTTTATTCAAAAGTTGAAGATTTTAGATAATTTTTCGCCGAAAAGTGGAAGCCATGACCCCCTGTCCCCCTGTTCCAACGACTATGTATCCGCATCTCATTCGATTCTCTTGAAGACGGATTTTATGTTGCTTTTGCTACTGCTCGTATTTGATTTGATTAGCACCACGATTTCTTGTCTTTCAGAGGTAACTTATTGCCACTTAACCTGTATCCCTTGTGCTTTGGCAACTTGCAAGAAGCTGAAATTGAATGCAAAGTTTGATCTGGGTACTACTTACGTACATTTGTATTTTTGTGATGTGCAATCCACTAACCGACGTGTACAAATCTGGACCAATGTAACTCCCCAGGCCATCGATGGCCGAGCAGAGCAGTTCGTGGCCGGTTCAGCCCTGCACACCACACTGTCAACTACTGTTCACCTAAGAGACCTCGTGGTCGTCCAACTGGTCGGGTCGGTCGGAGTTGGCGCCGCGACGGAAGGCCGCGTGGTGGCCACTCTTGTCGGACGAAACTGGCTCACCAAGTCACCACTGGTGACTGGCTCACCAGTCACTACTCCACATAAGTGGTACTCGGTGTGTTGACATCGCGTTTCTTTGTTGCGGGGACTTTTTGTCTTTTTATGCTGTGTATTTCGCGAACTTTTATCATGGAACGATCTAAAGGCCCGTGCCTATGATTAATAATGTATGGACATGACATTTGAATTGAATGAAATGCTGCAATATCGTTTCGATATACGTACTCGATCCACTGGAAGCATAACACTGATTCTTCTCGAATTCAGTGCAGCATAGACAATATGCAAGTGGCTTTTTATTGTCAGCGTGGTTCCTTCATGCGCTATAAAAACATGTGATACTGCAACCTCAGGCCGATACTGCTTTCTCATACATCATAACGTAGCTGCTGTGACTACCCCAGCGCTGGGATCATAACCTGGCTGCTGTGACGACCTCAGTGCGGGATCGTCTCTCAGGTCACGACCCGTGGATCAGCTCCACCGCTGAGAGCGCTGACACACGATCCGCCCTCTGTTCTGCGTGAGGGCCATTCCCCGACGTGTGGGCGTTTGTCACCGCATTAAACGCCGCCCACTGCGGGCTCGCCCGGGTCGCCTGATGCGTCGGCGGCTGTTGCTCCCACTGTCCACGGCCACTGTCTGCTGGCAAATGTGGTCTCACGGGCACGGTTTCACTAAAATCGGCCGCATACTAGCCTTTCAGCCGCGATATCGCTACAACTCTACCCGCAATATCGGCTGTGCGACGGCCAAAATGCGCAAATCGTGTCTCCGAATGCGATTAATATGGTCAGGAGTTGGGGTACGACAAAGAGGGGATTTTTTAGGAGTGGCCACATCACTGCGATGTAGCAGCAAGAAAATCGCGGCTACATCGTGACGGAATGGCCAAGTGTGCGGCCGGGTAAAGTGGATGTCCCTAAGCGGTAAGCCGAGATAATGTCCACTGCAAAATGAATGTATTATTGAGTGTGTACTTTCGGAAGAGATGTCCAATTCAGACGTGAAGTAACTCCACGTGTATGATGTGGTGTAGCCCTGTTCTTCTGCCATAGACAACAGCATCCTATGTCCGACGAAACGGCTGGAGTCGAAATACGAGCTGGGGAAAAAGTCCCCTTGGGCCCAGTCTTACCAAGTTTCAAATGCTACTAAATGCCGTAAGAAAATTAGAACAAAATCGGCCGAGACCTTTTTGAGACAATGTCGTTTGAGTGACGTCATGTCAGGCCATTTTCGGTCCAAAATCGTCAAATGTTTGATCGCTCATAAAGCATCGAGTTTTGAAGCAAAATGAAAAAAACGTCAAAGGAAAGGAAAGGAAATTGTCTTCAAAATGGCTATCTCAGATTTTTGAATGTTCGCTTTTTGACCTCTAAAATAAAATAAAAATAATTTTTTGAGGGTTCAGCGGTCCTATCCATACGACATGAACCCTGAGAGGGGAGGACCGGCTTCGATTCGCCGCCGCCTGCGACCCGCACGCTGCAACTGCGCGGGCAAAGCCAAGCCGCGCAAGCTCGCCGCCGGTAGGTTGCCGATCCTCTGCGGCCGCCGCAGCTCGCTAGAGGGTAACGATGTGCCTGAGGGGCCGTACATGGTACATTTGCGGCAGTTGGTAGCACTTGACGCAAGTACGGCTTTTTGGTAAGCTTGGGCCCAGAAGGGACATTCGACATTCGGAGCGTCGAGTATTACTGCTGCGGCACCGCTCGGCTGTCATGATCCGGTTGTGCTTGGGACGTCAGAGGCCGGCTGGGACGCATCGCCGGCCCGACTGAGGTAATACCGCCAGTGATGTGGAGGGGGGGGGGGGAGAATGGGCCGCCTGGTGTCGGGTGGTGTGGGGCGCCATCAAGGAATTGGCGAGACTCTTCACTACTGCAGCTTACAGCAGAGCGAACCGTTCGATTTAGCTTTCGCCAACATTGCTTCGTCAAACGATGCCCGGGGTCAGAGGTCAGGAGGGCAGATATGGCGCTGGGGAGGGCGGAGTGAAACGGCTATCGGGTGATGTCGGAACTTTATCACCTGTAAATTTAGCAACAGACATCCTTTCGCGCGATCTAAATTTAGCAGAAGACATCGTTAACATTTGGTATAAAGTTAATCATATTGTATGTCGTTGGTTCAGTCGTAACGCTGATTGCGTTTTCAGCGATCCTGCAGTCTTTTCTTCCCATGACATCAGTAGGTTTCGCTGTAACAGCTGAAATGTCGTAAAACAAAACAGTCGTCATTACGCAATGAAGTGCATGCTAAAAGAGGTTTTTGTTTCAGTCAAATTAGCCATCAACACTTCACAATGGCCGTGCGACATGAAATCAAAACGAAGAGTGGGAAGGACGACAATGGAGGAGACAGAAAATAATCAGCTACGGTCCATTTCTTTTCGAGAAAAAAAAACGTAACCTTGTAAGAGGAAATTCCAACAGAAGTTTAAGTCTTTGGCTTAAATCCAGCGAAGCCGTGGATATTTAATAGTTGTGTATAAGTTGTGACTATCCCAACCCTGTCCTAAATTTTGCCGTCGATAGCGCTGATCCATTATTCATCTTGTATGTTGCACAATCAGACGTTTACTGAACCTATGGTCAATTATGACGTAATGTTTCCGGTCACTAGCCCAAGCAAATGGGAAATCTGGATGCAAATAAGCGCACATTATGTTGAGAGCAAATGCATGCCTTGATAAGCGAACTGATAGGTATCTGAAAATTGATTCGGTTTTCCCGAGTCATGGCGAAACTACGCGGAAAGATCTCATGGTGATCGCATCTAGGGCGAATCATGCGAGCGGGACGGGCTGCGTTCATCTCTTGTAGGCTGGGTCGTGGGCCGTTCGACCTCCGCGTCCAGCCCTTAAGCCGCAGCGGAATTGGCAGTAAACTCCGGCTACGCTAGTTCAGCTGGTAATGATCCGCCCCACGAGAGAAAAAATACAGCTGCTAGTGGCGGTCGGATCGTCGGCATATCGCACAGCGGGCGGTGAATATGATGCGATGATTAAAGTTTGTGGAGTGGGCTGGCGACCCCACATCACGGCTGGCCCAAATGAGGTGGCACGGATAGTGCCCACGTGACAGATGATAACGGCATTTTGCGGAATTATCATGTGCTGCTGCATGCTTATCTTAAAACGCCTCTGCAGATTATACTATACACTGCTGCTATTCGTCAGGGCAATTCATATTTCAGGCTTATATTGCGGGATGTGGTAGCTTTGTAATGAGACTGTGTGCCCATATACCAATGCTGAAATTACCTGCTTTCTACCAATGAGAATATACGAAAATGAGACTTGCAAAGATAAGACGATGTCATCGTCCAATTTACAGCGCTTCCTCCATTTTTGTAACAGAAGGTCATTATCTCCCTTTTACAGAACCGCTAATGTTTCTCGTTCAATGAGAAGACACCAATCACGACTAGAGTCACGGTTAACGCTTAGAATCCCAAGGCACGAATTGAATTACAAGTTCCCTGCAATGACGGTGTCATTGTACAACATCCACTGTAGCTAACCAAGTCAGTCATTTTTTACGAGAACGTTGCTCTCTAGCGCGGTAATTTTCACTTTGTCGGGCTGTTGGATCCCTTCGCCTTGAAATGGCATTACAATTGAGCATTGTCAACCATGTGTTTCAGAATGGCTTTGAAAATTTAGCTGTGTGTGCAACCACACGTTGGAAAGGGTGAAAACGTGGAAAGGGTGAATACTGAATAAGATCGCGTGAACATTTTTGGAACATTCTGAGAGGAACAGAAATACCTGTACTTGTCCTCCTACTAACCGACGACCTGGCCGTCTAGTTTCTAACCAAAGCTTAGTGCCCGAAGCTCGGTGCGGGAGCTGGGTGTGTGTTGTGCAGTGTGCAGCTGGTCGATCTGTCAGCGCGCCCCCTGTTGGCGGGCCGTCAGCGCCGGGCGGCGGCGCAGCGGGGCGGCCCCCGTCAGGTGTCCTCCTGTCCTCGCAACTCAGCACCAATGGCCGCCTCCCCCCGCGCCACCCCGCGCCACCCTGCGCCACCCCGCGCCACCCTGCGCCTCCCCTGCGCCACGGAGCGCCGCGGAACGCCGTGGAACGCCGCCGGTGCGCTGCTGAGAGCAGTGCTTTTGTTGCAGGACGCAGTTTATGGCGACGTCGGCGACCGGAGCGGGACTGGCAGTCGCAGCCCTGGTATGACACAGGAGAGGCCCGCTTTGACGGCGTTTTGATGGCCTGTAAGGGCCGAGCTGACGTCGTAAAGAGCTGGGGAAGACGGGCGGTCGGGCTGCCAGCGGCGCGCAGCAGCGACCGGAGTCAACAGGCCAGACAGACGGACGGACAGCGGTAGGTCGTACTTATGTACGTATGTTTTCGACCGTGCATTCTGCAACTGAGAACTGTGGGGCAAGCAGCCGCAGCTTTTTTGCCTCTCCATCTACCAATGCAGATATTTGCATGCGTGGAGCAGGGCTTATCATAAGAAGTCGATATATGATTGAGTTGTTTGTGGTCTAGTGTACCCGGCGTCCGGCTCATGCAAATGGAACACGCTGTTGCGGCGTCGTTGAGACCAGACCGCCTCCCGTCGTGTTGTCGTAGATCAGAGTCGCCCCTGGTCCCCAATGTCTCCATAAGAAAACAATGAAGGGCTGGCTGGCCACGGGAGCTCTCAGCATGTATCAGATCACGCTTAGTATATCAACAACTGAAAAACATGAAAAGCTAAAATATTGTCGCCTAATATGGAGTGAGTAGCAAAACGATACATAGGCGATTTGCATTAGCTACACATCGCTAGCCAACTGTTTGCAAGTTAATCACTCTCAAATGTGTGTTCTACCACGTATACCCAGAGTGCACCCACAAGCTTTTTCACTCATCAGACACCCCAAACATAGCATGCGGCCCTAATGCACCAGTCCTGGCACCGCGTTCGCTCGCTCTGGGGCCCAAAAAGCTTGTCACCGCTCTCTGCACAGCATGTCAAACTCTCAAACAGTGGCCAGGAGCGGCGGTGGTGCCGGAGACCAGCGATCCTATCTCCCAGCGCCGCGGTGCAGTAGCAGTTGTTCTGCGGTCAGAACGCGACAACACTGGCCGCCACGCGCGCACGACTCGCGCTTGCCTCGCGCTCGACTGGGGCTCGCCTGGCGCTCGGCAGAGCCGCGCACTCTGCAGGAAGAAAGCCCGACACGCACCGTCACCGTTCAGGATGGACCGGCAGCGCCATTACAGGCGATGACGGCAGGGTTTTAGGCCGGACTTTGTTTGGACACCAGCACTGTTTTCCGGCAGGGTTGGAACTAAAATAAGACGGAGTCGGATGCCGTTGCCGCCGAAGGGCCCTCCGGATTGCCGTTTTTGTAGGAACTTTGGAAAGCATAAGAGTGTCATTGCAGTGGGAGAAATCTACTAGAATTAATGTACCTGGCAAATGAGCATATTGCATTGTTGCATAGTATTTCATATTTAAGTTTTCGTAAAATAATATTAGGTACCGATAACCGAGCAGTTTTGACGCCCCAAAACCTCAAACCATCATCACACCTTCAAATCATTATGGAATTTATATGGTATCGAAATATGTTTTTAATGTGAAAGACTTTAGCAGCTTGTGTACAAGAAAGTGGAAATGCATTCTCCAGAAGCTTATTTAATGTTGGTCACCACACATTTCTATTTTTCGCCGTATTGGTGACCACACCTTCTTCCAAGTTTATAGTATTTGTATGCAGGGTGCTCAATGGTCATACCACAAGGAGGTTTGCATAGGGAAAGCAATGCCATGTTAAATGCATTGCCTTCCTTGGTGTTCGAGATCTCTGCAACTGTCCCTTGTCCCGGGAATGTCCGATGATGCAAATTCGCTCAGACATCAATTCCCATATACTTCAGTGTGACACAATGATGTCGATATCAGGCATCGTATGTAAACGTTATGTGAGGGCGGACCTGCCTCAGCGGTGATACAGCTACTTCAAGGGCCTTTGTGAGCGTCTGTAAACTCCAGGGCCCGTGGCCAGTCGCAGAGTCATACCGATATGGGGGTTTCCCTACCAGCATTTCAGGAAGATGCCGGCACCAGGGGTCATTTGCCGGTGTTGGGGGAGGCCGGACTCGCCTCCGGTGAAACGCGTCGGCCGTTCGCAGCCCGCCGGAGAGACCGCTGGCTTCACGCACGACTTCCGGCCCGTTTCTCCACGCCGTGAAATTGGCGACAGTGCGCCGCTCACACTGGCCCTGTTGCAGACTTTCCGCGCCACTGGCTGACCTGCAACGTTGCAGTTTGTCGCCGCGGCCGGCCGGAAGCAGAGCACGGCTGCAGCGCGGGCGGCTGTCCTGCAAAGTCGCCGAGTGTACAGCGACCGGTCTACCATGACGCGCTTCCTGACTCGGGATGCTTGATTGGAGCGCGCTAACGGATCGTGCGATGAGGTTCGATGCACGACAGAAACGGGAGGTGGAGTGTCGCGGTGCCGATTTTCACAATGTTTTAACGAGGCATCGACCTCATAGGTGGATGTGGAAATCCATGTTCGATAGCTCGCCGTATATGCAGCGTTCCGGCATAGCCGAAATAACCTTTATTTGAGGCGAGTAGGCCCTGCTTCGTAGGAATAATCGGTCCTTGTAGCGGTTTCCGTTGTATCGTCTATCATTGACCTCGTGCTCTCCCGTCGGCCGCGCCTGAGCGCGCTCCTGCACGCGTCCCTGCACGGATGCTGGATACTGTGCCTGCATACACGCCTGCGGCGATTGGCGACTGAGCCCGCGCACTGGGTCGCGCCAGACAGACGACATCGTTGCAACGGTGTAGACGACGCGTTGTCTGGGGCGGGCTGGACGTGTCGCCCAGATCCTGGCAGGTTTCTAGGCTGTGGCACTTGCCAAAGACTCCGTCCACCATCCCACCTCCTCCGATTAACTTTATATCAACCTGGTTTTTGGCATTAGAATGTTCTGCATGATTGGACTGCATGTTTCGGAATGTTGGTACCTCACCCAAAGGCGGTTAATGCCAAGTACAGCCCATTTTCATAATACGCCGTCTTTGAATAAGCGTAGGTGCAAGGCAGCATTGAAATGTTCTCTTGAGTTCAACATATTTACATTCGTTGTAAATATGTTGTTTTTGATTCAAGGAACGAAAGATTCAAAAATATCGCGGACGTTATTTGATATAATCGTCGTCGACCATCAAGATCGTTATGGTCTGTTTGCTTGGTAGTTGTTAGTGCTCCTCGAAGCACATCTCCAAGACGGGTGCGAAGAGCTCCATATCCGTAACCGGCTTCGTAATCGATTTTGTTAGCTTGGCATCCTGCACCGTGCCTTTCGAAGACTGCTCCGTTCTTTCGCGGCCTGTTCTATGGCATTTGTAGCAGACTCCGATTAGGGGTCGGCGAGGGTTGCATGGCACGCCGAAGAAAGCCAGCCGATCTCGTGATCGTGATGCCAGGCACGTGCCAATGCCAAGGCACCATGCCAAGCTGGCCCGCGTAGTCGAGCAAATAAAGCAGGGTGATTAAAGGTGGATGGCAAGCAGCACTCGAATCAAACACAGCTACGATGATGGCGTGTTGTTGTCGGGTATCTGGTCTGCTTGGTTTGCAAGTGATTAGAACAGTGCGGTATCTTGGCTTTTATTAAGTAAGTTGATTCTGATTGGCAAAATGAAAGTGCTTTATCTGGCACATCCTTTCCATTGTCTTTCTGTTGTTTTTATTTTCTTCTGAAATTATATATAATTTCCTTTTTAATTATTTCAATTTCTTGTTTGTGACAGGTGCCTACCAAGGTTCGTTGGAAGGTTTCGGAGGGGCCAAGCTAACCCACCATTGGCTGGGGGGCGTTTTTTTCGCCCTTCCCCCTAGCGAAATTTCTTTATAACTCAAAAATGGAACGACACATCAGCGTCAAACTTTCTAGACCTTATTTCGCATCATTTTGACACCTTCGTAGCAAATTTGAAGCACATCCACCAAAAATGTTTTGAGAAAATCGTGTTTTAGTGACGTCATGTCACGCGTTTTTCGGTCTAAAATCGACGAATGTTTGAACGGTCATGAAACATCAAGTTTTTAAGAAAATTGAAACAAAAAGCGGCAAAACTAAGAGAATGACATTTTCTATAAAATGGCTATCTTGAATTTTAAACATTTGTGTTTTTTTACCCCAAAAAAATCCCAAAAACGATTTTTTAAAGAAAAAATATAGTTCAAGGGGTCACAAAATCTGAAGATTTGAAAATTTTCAAAAACAGGAATATGTGTCAGAGAACTACCTAAAAGTAAGCAACATGCCAAATTTTAAATTAATAGTTATATTTTTCACCCCCCAGATGACTATAATACGGATACAGTGTAATGACGTCATTTTATTATGTTTTGGGACACTTCCAGACCTCATACGCCAACACAAATTACATCATTGGGTTTTTTGTGGCAAAACTGAATTATACTCATGTGTTTTATATTACAAATTATGAAATTCAACATTCGACCTTTTTGACCTGACCTGACCTGAAGTGGACCTGAACTTTAGGTCAAATGGCAAAATGAACGTAACCATCAAATTATATGGCCGAAATAACCCTAAAAACATATGTCACACGGCATTCACATAACTTGTACACATAGTGACCTTTGGTGACATGAATTTGACCTTGACCTGTAGGTACTTACCATGAAACTCATACTCTAGCAGCACCTTCCCTGATCCCCCTGAAAATTGCATTATTTTCATTTAGCCAGGGCTATCGCATAAATCATGGGGGAAATTCTGGAAAATGATATTTTAATCGATTTGTCATGCTCTGCGCTATAATTTCTCACAGAATGCAAAACCATGAGACAGTTTGTTTATTTGCTTGGCTGCATGTAAGCAAGCGCTGCTATCCATGAAGATTGTGACAAAGTTCCAGCCACCTGCGATCGCTATAAATGGTACTTTTTGAAAATTGAGTGCACCATATTTGTCATGCGTAGCCTCTGACCGGGATCAACAAAGCAACAGTGACATCACCAACCTGGTGCTTTTCGAGACTGTACTTGCCTACGTTCACGTTGTAGCCGTCAGAGGCGCGAGCTGCTCGTGACATCTGAACCTGGCTTGACCTTGACCGGTCGGCGGCCAGCTTGCCGGCCTCTGACGTCACACTGTGTACAGCCTGGAAGTTACCCGAGCCGAGCCGACGGAGTCCCGTCATACGAGTCCCGGACAGAGGCTACACATGACAAGTATGGTGCATTTGATTGCCCCTATTTATAGCGATTGGAGGTGGTTGGAACTTGATCACGATTATCATGGCTAGCAAGGCCCAAAGCTACCTTTTCAACATGCGATACGCCGTTTAGCCATGGGTGGCCGAAAACTCGTCCCGTAAGCCGGGCCGACGGCGCGCAGTGCGCAGCCTGCGTGTCCCGAAGGGTGATTCTACAAGTGGGACGCGGGTGGGAGGGCGCCGTAGTGCCGAAACAGGGAGCACTTGGCTTTCATGCAGCCGTGCAACCAAACAAACCCTCATCTCATGGTTTTGCTTTCCATGATTGATTATAGCGCAGAGCATAACGAATCGCTGGACATGTCATTTGTGAGCATTTACGACACAATTTACGCGATAGTCCTGGCCAAGTAAAAATAAGTCGAATTTCGATAAAATGTCGACTTTTAGAAAAGCCGTCGATGGATTTTTTTTACATTTTGTCACGCTGGACTCGGTGTGAGGTCAGCTTTCGAACGGTATATCTCCCTTAATTTGACCCTTCCAAGCTCTTCCAACGAAACGTGTCACATGCGTAAAACTGGCTCAAGATTTAGATTACAGACATTCAGAGCAGGTATTTTAGCACGCAAAACACCCGGTCGCCCTAAAGCGCCTCTTGGTCGGGCGCTGCTGCTGTTGAGAGACAGACCACTAATGCTAGGTTTCTGGTTACCACACTTCTTCTCTGACAGGGATGTGGCCTGTGGGTCTTGTTTTTCGAGTAGATACAAAAGTGTCGGCCCGAGAATGCCGCCGCTGAGCTGGGAACTAACCGCTCCCGACATCTGGGCGCAACCACATGGAGTTGGGGATGACCGCGCGGTTTTTGTTGATCTTCGTCGGGTTTTTGTACCACAGCGCCGACTGCACCGATGTGTTGAATACGTGGTTGTCTTTGCGCCAGTCACCTATCTGCTCCTTAGGTTTTGCACATCGCTGTCATTTTGCCTATTTTATGCTTCTATTTTGTTGCACTAGGATTAAAAGTCATTTTATGTGATTTATTTGTTATGCAATTCGAGATTTATACGTTTTCCTGGAAATCAATACTTGTCTTTGAATATGCATGACGCACGCATACTTTATAATAAAAGCAGTAACTCGTAAATCATCTTGCATTAACTCGCGTGGCGTTGGGGTCTCCAACCACCTTCCGTTGGCTGATGGGGTGGGGGTTTCGCCCCCCCCCCCCCGCTAACTTCCGAACTAACGGTCTGATCGGGACGTGTAAGGTGGAGATTGAAAGGTCTCACCGAGACGAATCTAAGGGATGTTGAAAATTGTATTTTCAAGGTCAAAGATCAGGTCAAGGTCAGGTCAAAGGCAAAAATTACGTATTTTTGCAGTTAGGCTACAGAGACCAGATTATCATCAGCAGCGTGCCCAAACTCGACCAAACCATTTCAACTATCAGGGGAAATGTAATGCTAGAGTATGAGTGCCATAGCAAGTTCGGGTCAAGGTCTAATTCAGGTCACTAAAGGTCACTATGTGTAATAGTTATGTGAATGCCGTGTGACATACGTTTTATGGGTTACTTCAGACATAGAATTGGATGGTTACGTTATTTTGCCATTTGACCTCAACTTCAGTTCAAGGTCAGGTCAAAGAGGTCAATTTTGGAATTTCACTATTTGGAATAAAAGACAGATGATTATGGTTCAGTTTCATCTCAGGATCCCATTGGTGTCATTTGTTTTTGCGTACGAGGTCTTGAAGTGCAAAAAAAAAGAAATTTAAAAACATGACGTCATAGCACTGTATACATATTAACGGGTGGGCAGTATGAACGGAGACAAAATTCGCGACAATACTGGCGACGATCGAGTGGACGGATGTGAGTGAATCTTGGCTTACTGTGTTAGTGGCTTACTAGTATTGTCTTAAAGTATAAGAAGTGGCTAGGTACTGCTTTGTGTTTATCATCAAAATGACCCCTTGGACCACACATGGTGTCCGTGATACGCTCGCGAAATTCGTCGAAAAAAATCGCATATCGGCAAGGACTGCTCGCCACTGCACGCCATCTTGCTCCGCATACAATTTCCAGGTTTGACGTTTATTATATTACGGCGAGCCCGAAGACCCACAGCAATGTCAACCATCGGGAAAAAAGAAACAGATCGACGATGATCGCATATGACAACTGACCCGTGCGATCCACAGGGTTGATGCGGCCAGTGATCATGCCGTGCATGAGTAGTCTGGGCGGAAAGCTGTACCAAAAATAATAATTTCGGAAGGAACAAGTCCCGTTTATCGAAAATAAATACTTGAAGCGGGATTTGATCGTCGTGCCGGGCCTCGCCAGGACCCATATTGCCGGCAAATAGGTTCCAGCTTCCAGTATAGGCCAAAGTACCTGGGGTGGCACGTGCTTTGAATCCTCCCTGTACTCCCACCTGCGCCCCATGGAGATCCAA
>JARFNZ010128755.1:0-11466 GCA_031763405.1 Balanus nubilus
GGCAGCGGCGCCGGGGCCTGCCGTCGCTGCCGCCGTCAGAGCGCCGGCGCCGGGGCCGCGACCGGTCAGGTGACCTGGCCGCGCCGAAAGTGGTCAGACGCTACAGCGCTCCACTGGACACGGTCCGACCTTGCCGCGCACAGGAGTCGAACCAGTCCCATGCCGCCCACTTTCACCGGCTGACGCAGCTGTAGCGCGACACAGCCGCTCTCCAGCGGCGACCCACGGCGACCTTCTCCGGGGGCCCTCCAGGGGTGACCCGCAGATTCCTCCAGGACCTCCTCACGGGCCTCTCTGAAGAGGAGCGGCTTCCCACAGAAGCTTGCTCGGGAACGCACATCTGCCACCACCTCTGGGAGCCTCTCTGAGACACAGAGCGACCTCCTCACGGGCCCCAGTCAATCCGGGGCTATGCCCTCGGGATTTACACACGTCTCCCTCTGGATCTCCTCCTGGGGTTTCTCCAAGGACAAACGGCCATCTCCTCATCCGGAGACATTCCAGGAACACACAGCCGCTGCCTGTCCCCTTGGGGCCTCTCCGTAGGATAACGAGCCAGCACGTCATATACGTTCACCAGCTTCCCTGCAGCCGGGAGGCCTATTCAGGGGTAGTCAAAGACCAACCCGAAGGCATCTTTAGACTCAGCGGGCGACCTCCTCTGGGGTCTCTTCAGGGACCGACATCTACCTCTCAGGAGCACCTCCCAGGACAGCGTGTATGTAGTCACCTAGCTCGGGCCTCCCGGCAATAATTCATGGTCCCCACTCTCTCTAGGGCCTCTCCATGACCACACAGCTAGTATATCCCTACCGGATACTCTCGAGGGGCACTGAACGTCCCTTCCGTAGGCCTAGGCAGTCGCTGATCCTCTGGTCACTGGGGTTTTGTCTCCGACATATCTACAAGATGGTAAAACTACAGCTATTAATAACCAGGACAGACCACAGGGGCAGTCGTAGCCCTGGCCTTTGGGAGAGACTTGGCAAATGTCCCTCTGAAAGGGCCCTTGGACGGGCTGAGGGGCCCTCCACTGAGGCCTCAAAGGCACTTTTCCGAATCCCTAGAGACCTGTTCCAGCCTTTAAGTCCAGAGGATCTATTTTGACTCTGGGTAGAGCTTTCCGACCTCCAAAGGGCTCATTTGGGCCACGAGAGGGCTCTTTTTGTCCTTCAGGGAGGCCAATGGTTAATGTGCCTCGCAGTTGACTTTCTCTGAATTCCAGAAGGCCCCTCCTGGCCTTAAAGGTCCTTTTTTGCTTGGAGCCCAGGTGGGCCCAAAGGTATTTGGGGGCATGACCGGGATGCCACCCCCCCCCCCCCTCTCCCAGATGACCGTCACTGACAGGACAAACGAATGGTTACGACACATCTATGCGCCACGCTGAGAGGCGCATGTAGACGAGAGACAATGCACTTTAAGAGGTTGGAATACTGCCAACAACCTATGGCTACGAACGAAACCTTGTAGAAGTGTTTTACAGAGATTGCTTGGAGACTCTGTTAATAATGATATGGGCCTACTTTGACAGAGTAGTCGAAAAAACACAGGCTGATTCCGTTGCTCTTAGAGCTTTTTCGATATTAACCATTGTCACCAGTTTTTCTTAGAGTAAAAAAGCAGGTCATGTGTTCTTCACTAAAGAAGTTCGTTTGCTGATCAGCGGCAAATTACGATCCACACATCAACGGTCACGTCAAGTCTCCCCACGAAGGAGGAAAGGGAACCTTGTTATCCATTGTCACTGGGTGCATACGAGAAGCAAGACCTTGAAAATGGCCCCGTGGCCGTGACTGCACTGAACAGCAACTCCTGACAGTCTGGCATCGCGGGCTCCATACGTCTCAATGCCACAATGGCTGTTGAGTTAGGCCATCTTGCTACAACTCTTCTCATATCTCCACTGCCACTGCATGCATATGAGGCCGGCAGAATGTTGCAGCTTATATCCTGCAATGAATATTGCACAAACCTTGGGATTGCGATAAGTTTGCAGTCGACCCACCAAAAAACGAGCTCTGTTGTTCAACTGAGTTCCATAGACCATTTGACCGTGAGAACACCTATAACGTTCAGCGCATATGTGACCTGAGGCTTGTGATGGTCATCCTAGCCAGCTCACAGGGCTATATATCACCCTGTACATCACCCGAACGGTTTTATTTTGAAAGCCGTCAGACGTAAAGAACAACCGCACAACGACATGCTTTCGTTTATGTGTGTTTGCGTAGGTAATAAAGGTGTTGATGAAGATGATGACGATGAAGATGATGCCACATGACACTTAAACACTTAAACTGTGTTCATTTTTTACTTCGAGAAGTATAAAACTTCTTCGTGTACTATCTCTCTCTAGATATCATCCCAGTCACATATTTGCGCTCCAATCGTAAAAGATAATTAAACGAAAATGTTGGCAAAACCTAGGTGTTGGTTGAGAGTTGGTTGAGTGTTGATACACCGCTACACCGCACTGAATTGCAAAAGACTGCTCCAACAGCTGGTGTCATTCGCGTGAGGTAAAATAAAAGAGTAAATTTATTATTTACAAGCGACACAGAGCCCAGTACAGTCCAAAACATTGTTAAGCAGTCGCTTATTAATGTCGCATTAATGAATTATGCTAACGATGTAGGCACAGTTTCAGAACTGAAAGGTAAAGCTCGAGAAACAAGATATTTCTGATTTCGCACGTAACATATATAAGGAAAAACATCCAAGCTACATGGATAGTGGGTAGCCATCTAAGAAAAGATCGCTTTATATGTAAATCTGTAGGTAAAAGACGACTAAGTACCACTAGCACATTAGTACCATTCGCATACTATGTAAAATCATCAAGAGTGAGGAAAAGAAACCGCATCTTTCCATTGTCCTTCAAATCACTTCAGCGCAACCATCTCCAGCCTTGCAAAATACTCGCGCACAGCGAACTGGAATATCACACCGATACCTACGCCGTCACATATCCTGATGACACTGGCCGTGCCTGTCTGTTCTGCACGTGCACCTGTTGCCCCCGAGGCCCCGGGACGCCGGCGAAGTGCCCGTCAGTCGCTGATAGTGCCATTCCCATTCCCTTGCCGCCAGGCCAACCCAGCGGAGCGCTCCTAGACGATGCAATCCATCCAGGAATGTGTGTGTCGAGCCGTGTGCGGCGGACGCACCTCACTGACGACGCCTAGACAGACGCGACTGGGGCGTCCCGGCCCGACCCGGCAACAACCGCCTCACATGATCAAGGCCGCAGACGGATCGGTCATTGACACGGGGTCCAGACCGGGCTCAGACGCGCGACCGCCCGGTGACCGCCCGGTGACCGCCCGGTGACCACCTGGTGACCGATCAGTGACAACGGACCGGTGCAGCTGGGTCGGCGCGACGGAAGGACAGCCGGCGATTTCGAACCGATTGCGCACACCTGCCGAGGGTGTTTCAATGTGCCGTTACGGTTGAACGCCTGCTGTACGCCCTGGAGACAGCAGTATCAATAGCTCCCATGCTGAGCTTGGAAGCAGGGTGTGGGTTTGATTCATGGCTTCTTGAGCGTCTGATTAATGGGGTGTGAGGAGTACCGTGTCAAGGTAATTACATACTACATAAAGCTCAAATGGCGCACATTTACCACGGCTAATTGAATAACCTACCGTGTGGATGTTAAACGACTCAGTAGCACGCACGTCGCACCGCCCATTCATTCTGATGGGCACGTGGGTTACGGGTACTTCCCAGTTTACAACCGTAGGAAGCATACTCCAATATTCCGAGGAATGTAGCGTGATGCAGCGTCCAGCAAACGGTGACGTGCC
Organism: Balanus nubilus; assembly: GCA_031763405.1. NCBI lineage: Eukaryota > Metazoa > Arthropoda > Thecostraca > Balanomorpha > Balanidae > Balanus > Balanus nubilus. The sequence continues at coordinate 3,810 of JARFNZ010128755.1, forward strand.
GAAAGGGTGACGGGGGACCTGCAGAGATTTATGCGACCACAGTCATGATCTTCCGCTGCGGGTGCGGCCCGCTGACCCGCCATGCAAAATAGTCGCGCCGCCGCGAGACTTGACCTCGAAGAGGACTGGGATTCCCCAAGGTTACCCAGGCCAGTCCTGCAGCGGAGCCGAGCACCAGGCCCTATACATCACGGGGGTGAACACCCCACGCATTCCAGGACGTCCCCGCTGTTCCTCAGCCATCCCTCCGACTATGGGTGCTGCTCGGAAGTGTTGTTCATAGTGCTGGATTGCGCCTGGGATGGTACTGAGGAGGTAGATGGGGAGGGATAGGAAGGACCGCTCTTGGGGTAATGCAGACTGAGCCCTAAAATAGAGCGAACTGAGGAAATTGGTCAATATTGAGCGTGGCTGACAGGAACCTGCGGTCAACAGTCCCTCGATTGATCTCGGGACTATTGTCCAGTAATGCCGGACCCAATCAATAGCTCTTCCAGCCGGTGGCAGTCGCACGTGGTTGGTCGCAGAATGGAGACACCGCCACCGACACCGACACCGACACCGGCTCAGTAAGTCAAGCGACAGTAAGTTGATGTCAAAGTTGTCAAACTGCTCTGCACCACAAAACCCATATTTTTTTCGGGAGAAACCGGAACGGCAGTCCTTTCCATCTCGCCCGTTACTGGAGAAGCAGTCTCAGATCCCAACCTGTCTGAGCTGGGCTTGCCAAACGCGGCGAATTGAGCTGTCTCAGCTCGGCAATCTGTTGGCCCATAGGTGTCTAAGGTCACCAGGCGGTCGGGACCGGAGCTGCGCGGATTAAGCTGCAGCTGCGGGGAGGGCGGGAGGGCGGGAGGGCGGGAGGGAGGGCTGACTGACGCGGCCGAGGCGGCTGAGGCAGTCAGCGGGCCACTCCCGCCGCTGCATGGCCCCGGATTATACAGGCCTGAATGCCGGAGCGGCGCTCGCACACGCCGGTCATGGCCGGCCGGTATTGCAGCCCAGCTCAGCTCGACAGCTCAGCTCGCCGGACTGCCGAGGAGCTCAGCTGCTCCCGGCGCCGACCCGCGGGCCGCCCGCCAGACGGACCATTTACATGCGCGCTGTGTTTCAGCAGTGTTGTACGGATAGTGCGCTGCTTTGTTGAAGTTTCTGTTCCCGAAATGATTGTGCGTGTGATAAAATGCGCCATGTGATCGCGGAACGCATTTCCTGAAGAGTTGCTCAGTGCAAAGATGTGGCAAGCCAGCATGTTCCCTCCCTTTAAGTTCCCATCAATACTTTTAGACAACAAAGCTTGAATAGATTTGCAAATAAAAATACATTAGCAGCGGTAGGCAGTTAGGAAAAGACACGAAAATCACCGCTTCGTTGACTGGCAAGAGAAGACCACCACAGTGGATTCATCACAGCGCTTGCCTTGGTCCAGTCCCGGTCACCTTGATTCTGCCGAGCAGCCCAAAACACGACCGTGATACGCACATCTAACCCGTCCGCACAAATATAGCCGCCCCTTAATTGCAGCTTACGACAGAGACAATGACGGAGGTGGAGCAGGTTTGAAGCCATCAGACAAGCCCGTCTGCCTCGTCGTTTACGGACAGTGATGCGCGGCGGTCTGGAGGCAGAGGCCAGAGTTGCCAACTGGAGACGCCCTTATCTCGTGTATTGACGCCGATGGGCACTGTGTCTGTCGTACATAACGCACTGTCAGATCTAACGGAGCGATGTCTCAGTCTGAGTGGTGGCCGGCTGGCAATGAACATGGCCCAGGAAAGGGAAGTCACGATGTGGAAACGCGATATGTGGGGCGCCACCTGTGCGGCAGCAGCGCACCTGCAGCTCTGTGGGCGGACCTGCTTAGACCGAGCATCAATTTCTTCATAGGTAATTCTTGGAAAACACTGGAATCATGTTCACGCGGTCATCTAGATAACGTGAACTAATGGTCATCTCGTTACGCCCCTGGGACTTGCTCCTTAATTCATGACCAATAAATGCTGCCGACATCCCACTTTACCCTGACTGTTTAAAGACAACATTTCTCTGTTGAGAAGAGGACTGACTCGGCGATCCTGACTCGGTGGGCACGTGCCCCTGTCCGTGGCCTACCGGCCCTTTTAAAGTCACGAGTCTGCCATCCGGCGTCCCACCGCTGAATGTCATTACGCACGGGACCGGCGGGGCCGCTGCAGCCCTCCCCTGACCCTCTCGGGAGGACCACTGCCCGCCGCCGCCGCCGCCACTGCGGAATGCCATCCTGGCGTTTGAACGTGGCGGCTCTATGCGGCTGGGGTCGGCTGATCCGCCGATATGTGTCGCTGCAACCGACCGGGCGAGGTCAGCGGCGTCGGCGGCGGCGGCCACCACGCCGAGACGCATCTCATTGACTGGGCTGTGCGCTGCCCTGGCCGGGGCCCACTGGATTTGGCGGTGCTCGACTCCTGGGACTGAGAGTGCCGGCTGGCGACTGAGTGCCTCCTGGGACTGAGAGTGCCGGTTGGCGACTGAGTGCCTCCTGGGACTGAGAGTGCCGGCTGGCGACTGAGTGCCTCCTGGGACTGAGAGTGCCGGCTGGCGACTGAGTGCCTCCTGGGACTGAGAGTGCCGGCTGCCGTCCGTGTTTGGCGTCCATACCGCCCCTCTGCGCAGCCAGGAAGCGATTATCTGCTCACGGTCACAGTAAGCTCCTAAGAAGAGCCTTGAGATGGAAAACTGCTGTGCCGTTGCAGAGCCTAAGAAATATGTTAAAATTGCGCATTGTACCTAAGTGTCTGGCACTGCTGAGTGTAAAACGACTTATGGATGGGAAGTTACCGAAGAGTTTGTACTATGTGAGCAGTTTTCTTAGAAAGTCCGAGCAGGAAATCTCTCGGGACTCTTCGGGGAAAATTCGTATCGGAAATTCCACAAAACACCCAAGATATTAAATTGGTCAGTGTATTATTATCACAGGGATTATCACACAGGGTATTACTCCACATGTGCTGTCGCAACTAGCAGAACATTAATGTGATCTCGTGGACTCCCATTGCTAAGCTCGCTACACATCAATGACCGGCTTCCCCCGTGTTGCGAGGAAGCCCTATGACGCGTCCTGTCATGCATAAAATAAGCACCCTGCCGTGCAAGCAGTTTCCGCCACGTAGCATACCAACACGGATCGAAAAGTTCAGATCAATAATGTCTACTCATAAACAAAGGAGACATTTCACAAAGCGATTCTTGTGAATTGACTTCCACGTTTGTGTAAGGCAGCACAGGTCACATTGGCTGGTGCCCGTGAACACCATTAGCTTGACTCTGATTTAAATGTATGTCATAAAAAGCTGAGTAAAATGATTCATAGCACATTAAGGCACTAATTCGCCTTGAGAATACTCGGAGTGTAGCATTGCGCGCAAGAGGACGTATACACCGGACAGAGGTATACAGAAACGTTGTTTCTACTGCGAGTGCCTACCTATATCTCGTCCATTGAGGCACAAACGCAAAACCAGCTTCGAATAGCTTGACAGCACTAAGTCGGGCACCTCACCCAAGTGGAAAACAGATGCTACTTATCCTTCTAACAAGCCATAACAATATCTAATTACGGCATATTTTGCAGTCTTACGCGGTGATTTATTAACATCAACTCCGACTCGTCATCATCCTTGAGTTGAAGCATCGTCTTTTAACAAAACAGGAATGAAAAGCAGGCTGACAAAAAAAGCGTTTCAATTCCGAAATCAACATTTCAGTAATTGTTTGCTGTATCTCGTCTGTCTACCAGTTACAGAAATGACCTACAGGCTTTGCGTAACTACACAACCAGGTACACGGTTGATTAGTGGTCCCATTCATACACGTTTCCCATCTCCCACTTTCTAACAGAGGCAGCAACTGTCCAGCGCACGCAGGACAAAGTACCCACGTCGCCCCCGCTCAGTGGAGTGTTGTAAGAACCTGGCAACGTAGGCTGTCCCGCATCACATGACGGTCGAAGATCTGCAGTGTGATGGGAGATGTTTTCGATGGCGGATGCCGTGTTCGCTGATAATTCCATGTGTCAGGGCGAAGTTAACCACATTGGCGGTGTGTGGCGGTCAAACGGCCTGCTGATGCAGGCAATTCCAGGCACGGCATATCGTTTTCTACGAAGCGACTGGCCGATTTGGGCAAGGGTATAAGGGGTCGGGAGACACATCTGTCATGCACTGACCACAAGTGTCCAATAAAGAAGTTCTGTAAACGTATGGGTAGCATGCCTGGACTTTAAATGGAAGTTTCTGAGAGAAAACTGTTAAGGTCACAATCTAATGAATTCGAAGCCTTATGTCCTCTAATTTATAATGGCTGACTTAAGACTGAGGAAACCAAGACACTCCTTCGCACTTGATGAACTGTGCGTTTCTTGATCATGATTCATCAGTAAGTTTCTGCAGGGTCACTAGAAAGAACATTACTGAAAAGGACATTATCGTCTTAAGTTTGTTTTATCTTGAAGAGAACTATCGAGAAACCGCCTTGTCTTTCAGTATATTATATTTGTATTGAGAATAGTTATAATTACTTAAGATCATTATGGACGTTATCAAGCAAACAGACATTAAAATGTCGCCTTACCCCAGGAGTGAACACTCGTTTTATATCCACAAAGTCATGATTCGTAGATTGTCATCCTTGAACGTCTCCTCTGTTGGCTCTCAACGCTGGGGAATGAATACGTGATATAGTCCGCTTATTTTCAAAAAGCACACGGTTCAATGTATATTTTCTTAATTGTCGCGTGCGTGTAATGCAAATGTTCCTATTACAAACCAATTGTGAAATAAAATTAATTAATTTAGCATTGGAGGTATCTGAGATTCTTTGCGTAGGTCACTTTTACCGTGTGCTTTAAAAATAAACGGGCTGTAGTACCTACATAATATTTCTCATCTAATGAATGAATCTTGTTCTCCGAATGCATGCGAGTGTCACCCATTATGTTTCATTTTATGTTGGCAATTACTTTTAACGATCCGTGATTTCGAAATAATGCATCAAAACTCGACCTCTAAACGATTACTTCTGTGACCTGCTTTTTCGAGCCCGTAAGATGATGAATTGAGGTGTGAATTTTCCTTTGTATGCTGCTGTTCTCTGGCCTAAAATCCACGCCCAGGAGGCAGGAGTTAGTCTAAAAATAAAGTTTTGTATACTGCCTTACATTTATAACCCTTAGCAAACATATGATTACATTATGCTTACAAGAACATAAATTAAATGTCAGGAATAAGCAACCCATAAAATTGCAATAACTATCCACGAATGTGCAATGCGAATACCTGCTTCATAGGGCAGTGAAACCGCATGAAAAATTAATTACATCGTTTTTACTTTTCATAAATTTTAAACGGCATAACCAATGCGCTTTAACGAGATCTCTCCTCAGAATTGCCTCACAAATGGCACAAATCCGTTCTTTAGCACCTTCAGGAAGGCGTGAAGTGGATGGGTAGAATCTCGCAAACCACAAGTGTACACCGCACTTTTCGTGCGAAACACGCGATTCATTCACGTGTTTACGATAAGTCACTTACTGTTGCATGACAGACCACTCAATCGGTCTGCATTTTTAGGACTTAATCTTGTTTCCGTGGGAAACGTGAGCTATAACACGTTCAAACGTTCACGGTGATCTAAACGAGTGAACACGTTGTGCAGAAGTGGTACCAGTTTAATCTTGCAATCATTTCAGAAACATCACCAGTCATGGCATTATAGGAATAAATAGTTACTGCGGCGTCACGAAGGTGTACGTTAGTCGTGGTCGTTCTTTTACAGCATCTTTTTCAAGAAAATGTGCCAAAGCCAGGACAGGAAAACCAAAAAATAAAAGGAAATCACCTTTTCCAGTGTAAGATATCAAGCGAAGCTAAATTGCAATTCAAGACAAAGTCATTGATAGAAAGAATCTTAGAGCAACTACCGTACGCATATTTTAAACGTCTATCATCATTTTGAAAGGCATTTAGCCAAAAAATAATTACAATATTCGTAGATCCATATTTTATTGATCGCCATAAGGAGAGTAAGCTAGGGCTAGTGCTAGGGTAGTGTAGTGGGATAATGATAGAGAACACATACATGGAAGATGCAGAAAATCGGTTAGAGTGTCTACCACTTTGGCTACCGTAGGTGCCTGTCATGTTCCCTGGGGCTCGAAGTTGAAAAATCAGTTTACTCTAGCCTGTAAGACATTCATTAATGTTTTCACATAATTATTCTAGCTAATAATATTGAGACGCATACCAAGAGTTCCACATCAGCAGGAATTACACCCAGATGTGTTCTATAAGTATTCATTGGTAAAAGTCCTGCAGTGATGCTCGTTCTTACATCAACTGCAATGATAATCCGACACCGGAAGGTTGCCAAGGTTTGCGACATACCAGTTATTTCACATTTTCGAATTTTGCAACACTATTGCAATACGCTAATCCTGTCGCGCCGTGGAAAGTGCATGGTTCGCTTGGATGCTTTGGAAATCTTTTTTCGAGAACTCCTTGATCTACTGGAATATGGCAAAGGACAGCGATAACTTTAAACAAATTTGAGATATTACACTACAACAAAAAAGGCCAAACGTTTGAAAGACATTTGAAAATCATTTGAGCTTAGTTTTTAGATAAACATTATATTTATATCATCATTAGGCAGTGGTACAGACCAGTTGGATACCGCTTATCGTAAATTGGCCCGGCTCATACCGTAAGAGCAAAAAGTGCATGGAGACATGGTCAACTTGGTTAGAAAGCGGTGCTGGGTCACACTTACCTGTGTTTTGAGCAGCATGTCCCGGCGTTCACTGACGCTTTTGTTTCTCTTCGGTCGCAGTATCACATATAGTTTAGTCACACCCGGGCAAGAGCGCAAAAGTTTTTCTAGCAGCACCTTTCCCATGAATCCTGTGCCACCGGTGATGAGTACCGCCTTGCCGCGGTAGAACTCTGCCACGGACCCCATGGCTGGCTCGGCTGACGGCTCCGGGCGCTGTGAGCGGCCGACTGGTTGGACACTGAGCTGCTGGCTCCGCGCTCACGATGGCCTGCGACGTACGAGCGAGAGCGCGCGCGGGCGCACAACCTTCCCCACTGGCGGCCAGCCGCTGACTGACGCTGGTCGGCCAAGGTCAGACGACACCATCCATTCTCGTCACACTCGCAACGCGAACTCTCATCAGGTCCGGTCGCAAGGCTCTGAATCAGAGAATCATCTTGAAGTCGGGAAACACGTGCTATGATTAGTGTAAATCCCCTGGTCACAACTGTACAACGGTATGCGTGTTATAATGCCATATTACATTGCATCCATTATTTATATCTTATTATTGTTATTTTATTAATTATTTTGACTGCTTGATGCTTCTTGAGATTACGTAGTCATTTCATGTCAACTTAATATGTTTGAGATTAAAAATATGATTCACATCCATACTTCTGACAACTTAAAGATCCGACAAAGCTTATATAATTTACAACAAGTTTGTGTCAAATTTTGGCCATGCCTTGGTAACAGTTCATTATTAGGTTTTCTTCTAAATTAGAGAAGGTGTCGAAATTGGCCGATTTCAGGCGATTGCAGGGGGGGGGGGGGGCTACAGCCGTTGCCGCCCCCTTCGAACCGCAAC
>JARFNZ010128766.1:0-11465 GCA_031763405.1 Balanus nubilus
CGGGGGACGCCCCGGGCAGGAGGCAGTGGGCCTGGCTGCTGGGAGCTGCGGCCCGCCGGGCAGTGGGCCCGGCTGGTGGGCGCTGGGGACCGCCCGGGCAGTAGGCAGTGGGCCTGGCCGGTGGGAGCTGGGGACAGTCCGGGCAGTAGGCAGTGGGCCTGGCTGGTGGGAGCTGAGGACAGCCGGGCAGTGGGCAGTGGGCCTGGCTGGTGGGAGCTGGGGACGGCCCGGGCAGTGGGCAGTGTGACTGGCTGGTGGGAGCTGGGGACAGTCCGGGCAGTAGGCAGTGGGCCCGGCTGGTGGGAGTAGGGGACAGCCGGGCAGTGGGACCGGCTGGTGGGAGCTGGGGACAGTCCGGGCAGTAGGCAGTGGACCCGGCTGGTGGGAGCTGGGGACAGTCCGGGCAGTAGGCAGTGGATGCCACAGTGCTGCCCCACCGCAGCGGGACTTGCGTGAGATCCTGAGCGGCACTGATTCCCGGCATGGTGTGTAGTATCTACATGCCATTCCGCTATGGTGAGTGGACGCGGGACAGCGTCCACCCCAGCCGCCGAGAACTGTCACCGCTGCCGCCTCGGACTGAGAGAGCCTTCGCCATAGGTTGCAAGCTGCAATTAATTCTTTTCATAATGTTGTACCATAGACCGGCCCACCGAGCCCTTCCCAGAAGAGCTGAGTTTCTTTGAACCGCGGCATTCGGCTTTGACCTGAATGTTAGTAGAAGCGGTGGTGATCGATCCGCTCAGCGCTAGGAACTAGAATTACAGACTGTTATTAAGTTCTGGCGATGTGGAATTTGCTCTCTTAACGTTGCCTGTGAAAATGAATCACATCTCAATGGTCTTAGAGCTGGTTTTCAGTCAAGTGGCCCTTCTTTTGAAAAGACTTGATTCCAGGAGTCAGGCCATAAGGGTTAGATGCACCGATAACATAATAGCAAAGGCGCTCGTCAGCTCAAATCGCCATCAACAAGGGAGTCCGGACATCAATAACTAACATCAGGACATCAATTGTCGGTTCGAGCTATCTTCTTTTTTTCAGTTTTTGGGGTGAATGTCAACATTCAGTTAGACCTAGGCATAGCAAACAATGAATGGTGAGCGTTGGCTGCCGTTGGTAGTTCCTTCAGACTCGGCTCTTGACACGACTGACTGTACTCCTGCGGGGTTGAAGTCATTTCCGGCAGGTCGCTGGAGCGCTTCATCCGTCGGCCACTGCCGCTGAATTATTCGCACATCACCGGCGTCGTACCTTATCTACCTCCTCCGCGCAGGTTCCGGTGCCACTACCGGCTCACTCGGTGAACTGGAACTGGAAGTGTCAGATCGTATGACATTAAGAAACACGGAGCACTAATAAAATGTCGTTCGCCGCGCACGCTCAGCTACGGAGGTGTTTTCCTGATTCACCTTGGTACAGATACAGATGGTGTATTTAGATCCTCCATGGCATGGATTTTATGGCGTCTACGTCATTACATAATATCACGGTTAAAGTACAGTGGGATCAAATAAAAATTCAGGCGATAAAATACAGTGACGGCGGAGGTAAAAAGCACAAACAGACAGAACCCACACGCAAGCCCTCGCCCTCGGTACAGAAGCTGTAGTTGGGCTACTGCAAGTTCTCTGACACAAGGGCATTCCTAGCCTTCGCAGCCCGGTACAAGAAGCTGCGTCTCGCGAATTCGGTTCGCACACGGGGCAGCTCTAGCTGTCCGCCTTCACTTGCACGCGTGTTACGGGAGGACACGTCAGAACGCTTCACTACTCGACGGCGCATCGACTCTGAGGCGCTGGCGGCAGTGATGAGGTGACGCACAGCGGCAATGTCACGTTCGGAAATAAATTCTCAACATTAGGTAATCCGAGCTCACGCAATGACTGGGTGACATGCTCGTGCCTGCCGAGGCCGGTCACAATGCGAACGCCGAAGCTTAATGCCTTTTGCACTCGCTGTTTTTGTGCTGCGGTACAATTTCCCCACACCGTTATGCAATAGTAGGTTGCACCGCAATGTTAAGTAATACTGTATATAGTATTTATGTTATATACACTAAAATATTTTATTTTCCCTCCTAAAGTTGCCAAAACGACTCTCCTGAAACAGTCGGTGATTGGTCGAGACGACCGTATCGACGTAACCGTATCGTAGCAGCAAGGTAACAACGTCTTCGGTATATGGCTGCTTTTACGAGCAGTCGTTCACTTTCCAATTTGAATGAGCCCAGATTCTCGGCTTTCACGACAGACACTTATTCACCACTAAACACAAGAACCTATAAAACGTACATCTAAAAAAATACGTTATTTAGATGCATTGGTGTCGTTTGAGCGGGAGATTGGAAATGAAGTAACGTGGAGAAAGCAATTTAATCCAGGTTGAAGTCTGGTGGATCCGGCAGTTGCAGCACAGTTTATTCGGAAACATTTTGGCTCATTTTGGAAGGTTTTTCTTACTGCATTGAAGGAAATGTAAATCATATTTTGTTTAATTCCAACTTTCGTTTCAATCACTGCAAGTTTGTAATTAAGTATGTCTTAAATGAAGGTGTCTTCGTCGTCAGCAAGTCAGGACGGCCTGAGTATTCTTCACTGCACTAGCTTAAACGTTGATGGATGGTTAAGGTGAGGTGTGCCGTGCATTATTTAAAAAAAAAACTTTCCTTCAAATTTCCAAACTTGAATGAAATATATTATGCGTAAAAGACATAACAACTGCAAACTTCTTGATGTCTTCCGAGCAACAATCGTCGTTGGGTCGTTGTTACTCGCCAGCAGGGGTGTAGTTTCGTATTCAGTTGGGTGGGCTTGCCCCTCCCCCCCCAACTTGGGCTTCAGCCCCACCCCCCCCCCAACTTTGACGAGAAAGTGGATCAAATCCCGGGAGACCCCTGTACATGTACCAAAAATCATTAAAAAATATGAACTTTTTGATAGTGCTTACATCCCACAACGTGCAACCGGTCAATTTTCAGCTTGTGGCCGACACGAAGTCGAGGTCACGAAGTGAAAACTTTGAAGCGCGAGACCATTTAACGATTTAGCATATGATGACCACTGGCGGATCCAGAACGAGGGCTGCACGTGGTGTGGGGCTGAATTTCAAAAAGTTTCACCAAATTTGAAAAACGAATCGGATTTGGCTTTCATGTGCCTTATAAGGCAGTTTAAAACAAACATGCCTTTGTAAAAGTTTATTAGACTTCCTTCTAAATTACAAAATGTGTCAGATTTCGCCGATTTCAGACGATTTGGGGGGGGGGGGGTTAAAGCCCCTGCCCCCTTGGATCCGGTAGTGATGATGACTGTGTCAACTTGCCCAAATGAAAAATTGGATCTCAAGATGCATAGTCACGTGACTTACAGGCCACTGACAGATTTGTTAGATGTCACCAGTCAATAACAAGCCTGGTAGTGAAGTTTCCGTGATAATATATGGAACAATGGCGAACGATCTTCACTTATCAACTAAAAAACATTTTATTGGCTGAGAACATTGCGTGCGCCGCTCACACACGGAAGTGGTGGGTATGTGGGGACAAGCGTAATCGCTCTGACGTAGCCGGCAGAAACGTTGCGTTAGTTTGATAGGAATGTTGCAATTTTATTGCTAATGTAAAGTACAACAGATATTAATTAATAGGATAAAATATGTCATACACGGGATAAAAATATTTCTAGAGACATTTTGTGTATAAAATTACAAAGGTATATGATACAATTATAATATGAATTTGTTTTCATCCGGTCATGAGTGGATTTTCTACTCACGATACAAATTGCAACTTACCTGGAAGTAGATTAAAAATTGCAATAACTCAGTGAATACCATTTTAACATTCACAGTGGCGGGGCAAATTGCATCACTCGCAGAGCTGTTTTAAATGGGTCAATGACGGCAGACGTCACATCTGAATGATACCTATTTCTTGAATGCAAAGATTCTATACTAGAAATTGAAGTTTTATCTAGGTAGAGAATATCCTATAAACAAGTTTTTTACCTATGCACAGAAGTGTTCTATTTCAAAGGTTTTATGTTGATATGATAGGAAAGCTGCACACTTATTGATAAGTTAAAACACATAAAAGAAGAGATATATAGAAGAGTGTAGTGTGTGCGAGGAGTAGATGTAGGAAAGAAACAGGACAAGGTTAACCTCAATCAGGAAACGTCCCACCTTCATAAGGGTAATTTAACTGAGATAGCAGTTTAAAGCCCGTGTCGAAATACCGCCTTTAGTACCCTCATTATGGTGGTAAACACTCTTATGGCAAATATGTCCTTCTTTAAATCGGGAATCTCGGTCTTACAGGTCTTACAAGTCTTGCAGATGATTCTTCATATACATGTTTTCTGGTGATATATTGTATTGCTGTAGTGTGACGCTCTAGAAAGCAGACCATTTTTGGTTGGTTTCCCCACATAGAATGCGTTTATATTTTGTAGCATCCGCGTCACTTTTGGTTTCAACAGAGAAAAAAGTATCTAGATTTAGGATTGGTGAGTCTATGCAGATCAATTTTGATAATTTCTAAAACATACTTTTTTGGCAAAGAAATCCAAAGTTTACGAAAACTTTCACCATTTTATTGATTTTCAGATGTGATTACCCCGATTCAACCATAAAATATTGAGTTACAATTTCTCCTGGAAGGTGGGAAGTTTCTTTTAATGATCGCATTGCTACAAACTGGTCGAAACGTGACGGTAGGCAATACAACTTTTAAGGTGTAAACTAGAAACATGACTCCGGTGTTGACAGTATATTGATATCCTTGGAGGACCCAGCAAGTTTCTGTTTTGAATGACGCGAGCCGCTACATGTTCAAACGGTATCATGGACGTTTCAAACGGCCGGCCGGGCTCCGGACAGTCTCCAAACGCTCGGGAGGCCCTACGGGACGCAGGGCGTCGGCGCCGCCGCGCTGCCAGGAGATCCGATGTCATAAGGTGCGTCGATTGTCCTGTGCATGAGTGTCCTGTCCTGTGAGTGTCCTGAGTGTCGTTGAGTGTCCTGTGCAGCTGACAAGAAACGGCCAACTGGCAAAATACCGCCTTTTAAAAACATTTTTCATTGAGGCGTATAAGTAGAGTTTTGGCACGCGTGGGCCTTAGATCATGTGGTTTCAGTAGTCAAGCTGGGATAAGGAGAAAAGCTCATAAGCACGTAAGTTCGTATGGAAATAGTTCGTAAGTAAAAATGTGCATGGGGAAATCCATATATTTACTTAACGGTGCTTTGACCACCTACTTTGAGGCATCGGGAATATTTATTTTGAAGTTTCAGCGATTGGAGGGTAAAAACATTACCGACTTCATTGAATGGCTTTTGTACAACATAACAGTAACAGTGACACCTTACCATCCCTAATCATGGCCTGGTTACCACCTGTAAAACTTCCCTTCCAACCATAACCTAGTGCAACAAAATTTACGAGAGGTCCTTGTGACCAACGTTCGTAAACGAAAACTAGCAACAGACAGGACAGGAACGGCGTCAGACCCGACACCAACTGTGTTAGAACGGGCAGCGAACAGAACCGCTACACTTAGAGCATGGAAGGCTGCGTGTCTGCTCTATCTGCGGTATCGCAGAGGCGAACAGTGAAAATGTTTGCTTCGCCATCTTTTACCTTAAATACGCCTGTTTCCGTACCATGGCTTATCAACATTTGCTACATACCTACATACCTGCAGTACCTGCATACCTACTACATTCATGCGATTCTGACGTACTTCTGGTTCGGCGTACTTTTAACAATACGAATATTTGCTAACGCACTTCCCTGCGAACATTATATCCTTTATCCCGTACGAACATTTTCTACGCGAACTTTATCCTCTATGAACATTTGCTCTACTTACTTTATACCATTCGAACATTCGCTTAAGAGCTTTTGCGTACGAACCTGTCTGCTGACATACTATTTCCATACGAACTTTATACCCTACGTAGTACGTACATTTGCTTACGAACATTGGCTTACTTACTTTTGCTTATGTATATTGCGAATAGGTATTTCAGTCCGTCAATAAAATTTGTGTTCTGCTGACGGGCGCGGCATCCGTCACCTTTCAAGACCCCTGCCCAATCCTATCGGTGTATTCCAAGCAGGGGTGTAATTTCATGTCCCTTTGTGGATGCCCAAGCACCCGTAATCCTTACTTGAGCACCCACAATAAAAACTAATTCCTACTATTTGCCGAATGAGCACCCTCTCGGAAGGCCATCGGCCGCTCTTGACCGCTCAGCGCCCTTCTGACCTCCCAGCGTTCTCCTGACAGCTCAACATGCGCCCTTCTGACCTCCCAGATACCTTCTGAACAACCATAGTCTTTCTGACCGCTCAGCGCCCAGCGCCCTTCCAAGCCCCAGCGCCCTTCTTACCACTCAGCCCCCTCCTGACAACTCAGCGCCTTCCTAGCCACTCAGAGCCCTCCTACCCGCTCAGCGCCCTCCTGACCACACAGCGCCCTCCTAACCGCTTAGCGACCTCTTGACCGCCCAGCGCCCTCCTGACCTCCCAGAGCCCTCCTGCCCGATCAGCGCTCTTCTGAATCCAGCCCAGCGACCTTCTGAACACGCAGCGCAGTATGCCAGTATGCAGTATGCCAGTATGCAGTATGCCGCAGTATGCCAAGTCGTGCGGTATGCCGACGACACTCAGGTCATTGTTTCAGGTCCAAAATCTGCGATACAGAACCTTGTCTCTCGTCTAGAACACGAGAGACAAGGATGTCAGTCTTGTCTCGGAGACTATTTTCACTTGAACAGACTTAAAGTTAACGTTTCAAAATGTGAGCTTTTTGTTTTCGGTTCAAAGCAAAATTTGCGTACACTCTCAACCATCAGTATCTCTTACCGTGGTACGTGCCTGACTCCTAGCAACGTAGTCAAAAACTTGGGCCTCACATTTGACCGGCATCTTTCCTGGGACGCACATGTCCGGAGCCTATCGCGTAAGTGCTGTGGCATCTTAGTTGTCCTCTCCCACCTCCGCCATTTCCTTCCTGCCCAGACCCTTCCCGACATCGTAACCGCCCTTGTCGTCTCGCACATCCGATACTGCCTCACTGTATACGGAAACGGTACCGCCAAAAATCTCGCCACTATCCAAAGGATATTGAATTTTGCTGCCAGAGTCATCTCAGGCAGGCGAAAATTTGATCATGTGTCGGATGTGCGTGACTCGCTCGGCTGGCTCGATTCCTCCAAACTTTTCCATTATCAGTCATTATCCCTTCTCCACAAGATCATCAGTACCGGAGAACCCGAGTGCATCGCCAGCCAGATCTGTGCCAACCGGGACAAACCTTCCCATGTCCGCCCAACCCGACAGGATCACCTCTTACAGCTACCTTCTATCCGCACAGAGGCCGGGCGGCGCCGATTCCTGTTCAGGGCACCACAGCAGTTCAACGAATTGCCAGCAGGAATCCGTGACATGAAGGGAGCTCAGTTCAGTGCGCGGTTGAAATCTTACCTGCGTGATCTCTGAGGAATGTAGCTCGTGCGTTTTATATATATATATTTTTTTAAGTGGCTTAGTGTTGCTTTAGTTTTAATCTGTTTAGCCATGTTTCTTTTAAGTCGTGTGTTAGCTGGCCTGCGAATGTCTGCGACTGCGTTTGAGTGTGAATGTTTTCTTACCGTGCATGCTATTGTCCCATTTTTCTGACGAGGAGGCCATAATAGCCACAGGTGATGTGGACGGCTTTGAATAAAGTACTACTACTACTACAGCGGGTCTATGCACCCTACCATGGGTGATCACTCGCCGCTGGACGGCCAGTTTTTTCCTGAGACAGGCTGCACGAGGCGACCCCGTTTCGGGAGCGGCGTAACATCACGTAACAGCGGCGTGGACCGGTCCGGGCTCCACGTGGCACGTGACCGGCTCTGTGGTCAGTCTCCTGCCGTGATCACGTGACCGGCTCTGTGGTCAGCGTCCGGCCGTGATCACGGGCCGCCGAGGCGCCGTGTCGTGTTGATATACACATCGTGGTGCATTCGTGAGCACCACATGGCTATCGACACCACGTACACGTTAGGTATGTACGTACATGCATACACACCGGGGATTCAGAATCAATTGGTTTTCATAGACCCTGACTCCGACTCCGACACTGACTCTGACTCCGGCTCCGACTCCGGAATAAATAAATCGACGATGACCTGACAAAGTGGTATCCGACCGGGTTTTAACTCCGGACTAAACAAGTCGTCCTCGATCAAAACTCCTGGTGAATTGTCCCTGTCCCCGTCGTCCATTGGATTTGTATTATTTTAGTGTACAAGCAGGCAGGCTGCAAAGTTTGGATGCATTATTTGTAGAAAGAAAAGTTATCTTGTTACCGCTCCATATATTCCATTCTCCTACAACTACGCCAATAAAAAATATGAAGAAGTAGTTTGCATCGGGCGAATTCGTCGGTATCCCTGATTTTTCGCTCGCTCTACGTTCGGCAACACGACAAATCAGTGAATGGGCGAATTAGCTCGACGAGTTAGTTCAGTCGTAGAGCGAATGTCCAAACCAGTCGTCGGAAGAGCGAATTTCTTCTCCAGTCAGTGAATTATTGTAAATGTGGTAGTGTAAAGTTATGAATAAATTAAATATGATTTCTGTATCTGAGCAGTTATGTAAAACTTCTAAGTTTTATTACCAATCATTGTTCTATATAGGTTGCCGTTAGGTGTCGCAGCTGGTGACATAACAGGTTGTTGTTCAGAGGCGTCGTTTTACGAAATTCATTGGTAGGGTCCAACTGCTCCACTACAACCAAACCTACCTCATTTTGAATTTTCTTAGGCATTCAGGAATTTAGTTTCTTATTTAGTTCACCGACCGACCAGCTTTTCACATTATCATTTCCTAAAAAAATAAGTAGGATTCCTAACCTACCATGACACCAGCATGCTAAAATATGTACTTTATAATATTGACAAGAGCTAGGAACCAGACAAGCATTGGTAGAGCTCAAACCCACATTGGTAAGGCTTCAGCCCTACCAGGCCTTTAGAAAACGACAGCCCAGTTGTTGTTCCGGAACGCACGGTCAACGAATTCGTCTCAAAGCGAATTCGTTGGAGTCGTCGGAGAGCGAATTAACCAGACGTTTAGGATGAGCGGTTTGCCCCCCCCCCCCCCCCCCCCGTACCCTCGGTGACGTCCCGTGACGTCACCGGAGCGATCAGCGTGCGGCCACGGTGCCGTCACGCCCCTGGTGGCCGGCGCGGCGGTGGGTGGGTTTTTGCACCGCTGGAGGTCTGGGGAGCCGTGCTGGGCCGGACGGCCGCACCGACCGACCAGTTGTGGCTCTCAACTCGAGGCGGCGACACCGGCTCGGACGCGGCGACAGAACTGTTCTCCTCCCAGCAGCAGACGAGGTGAGAGGCCATCCTTACATAAGCAGACGAGGTGAGAGGCCCTCCTCACAGCCACAGACGGGGTGAGCGGCCCTCCTCCCAGGAGCAGACGAGATGAGAGGCCCTCCTTACATAAGCAGACGAGGTGAGAGGCCCTCCTCACAGCAGCAGACGAGGTGAGAGGCCCTCCTCCCAGCAGCAGACGAGGTGAGAGGCCCTCCTTGCAGCAGCAGACTGAGAGTCGCTTCTCACAGTCGCGTCGTCGTGCAGATCTGCCCAATCCACAGCGCAAAAGACCCGCTCACCACCTTCATGAGATTTTCCTGGCTGCAGTGTTATCTTGGGTCCTCCCGAAGACGGTCATTCGCGACGTGCATGTGACGTCACTGAGCCTACCTACTCCAACGATATGAGACAACTAGCTCCAATGCTATGCAACCTCTGATTTCTGAGCATCTTTTGTTAGGCTCGTACATACCTATCACCGCCAGTATTGCACATAGGTAGGTAAAACCCGATCTGGAGTGGCCGCATCGTATCTATCGAGATGCCTTGTCGCCTGGTGTATGGCGTAAGGACTGTTTTTGCTGGTAAGTACCATGCTGGCTGTTCCTGGGCTGTCTGATACGCGGCAGATACGACGCTCAGCTGTGCTGTTTTTCCCGACCATATCAGCCATCATCATGTCGCCCCTGTCCGGAATAAGTCACCGTGAAGGAACAATATAAACCAGCACTCCCTCCTCTGACTGTGTCTACATATAGCCCACCGGACTTAGCTGGCCGGCTGCTCGTCCAGCCGTTCATGGGCGTAGGAACGTCACGAAAAGTCACACCGAGTGTGACGTGGCTATACGGTCCTGATTACATGGTGACGTTTATGATCGGATGATGGGGCCATCCCAGCCAACACTTCATGTGGGGCCCAAGTGGGATTTTGATGGGCACCTTGGTGGGACCCAGGTGGGCGAGTGCTGCGGCAAATAGTGGGGCCAATGTGGGTGAGCCCACCTAGGACCCAGTTGGTACCCATCTTGGCCCCACCATTTACCCAGCCAGGAAAGCAACATGGGGCCGTATAGGGCGAAGGTGGGCATTTTGTTGGGCCCCACCTTGGCTTTACATTGGACAGCCCATTGCCCATGGTGCCCGACAAAATCCCACTATGGTCCCATTTGGGCGTGTTTGCTCGCACTTACCTTGACCCCACCTGGGTTGCCCACATGGGGCCCAATAACTTGCCCATCTTTACCCCATATGGACCCCGTGTTGCTTTACTGGATGGGTTGATGATGGGGCCAAGATGGGCACAGGTGGGTCCCAGGTGGCCTTACCCACATTGGCCCCACTATTTTCCGGGTTACTTGCCCACCTGGGTCCCACTTAGGCTTAACATTGGGCAGCCCATTGTCCATGTTCGGCCTTGTTGCCCATCAAAATCCCACTAGGGGCCCCACTGGGATGTGTCGGCTGGGAATAGTTTGAGGATGTCGTCCGGCGCTGAACGTCGGCCAGAATTAGCGTGAGGCGTCGCAGGCCGGCCGTGTGACCTTCGTGAGACTGCCGTTAACTATCCGTTCCATCCAAACTGGCCGTCAGATCGACCAGCCATGTTTCCCTGTGTAACAGACCACAGCCTGCTCAGTGCACTTACATTAGCCTCAAAATTCCGTTGTGTACCAGGGGCGTCGCCACCGGGGGGCGGGCACCCCAGGTCTTCTCGATACCCTCTCCGGCACCCCCAGGTCCTCTCGATACCCTCTTCGGCACCCCCAGGTCCTCTCGATACCCTCTTTCGCAGAATTCTAACTTTAGCTCTATGGCGCCCCCCCCCCCAGACCCCTCGATGGCTCACCCATATGCCTGTCTGGCCCCGCACTCAAAATTTATTCCTGTCCGGTTAAAAGGCGGCCTGGCATGCGTGGCGTCGTTCGGTGCCAAGTGTGTCTCTGTCTGTGTTTGATAATCCGACACAGGGGGGTTCCGTCCCTTCGGCGGCCATAGGTAAAGAAACTGCTACCAAATGCTTCCAAAAGTGCGTCACTGGGATGGTCAAAATCTGATTGGTTCCTGGGATTGAAATTCTGGACC
>JARFNZ010128777.1:0-11464 GCA_031763405.1 Balanus nubilus
GCACAGTGGCCGCTCGGTGGCCGCTCGGTGGCCGCTCGGTGGTCGCTCGGTGGCCGCTCGGTGGCCGCTCGGTGGCCGCTCGGTGGCTGCTCGGTGGCTGCTCGGTGGCTGCTCGGTGGCCGCTCGGTGGCCGCTCGATGTCGGCTCGGTGGCCGCTCGGTGGCCGCCCGGTGGCCGCTCGGTGGCTGCTCGGTGGCGGCTTGGGTTCCTCTCGCCGACACCGTGCGTGATGATGAGACGAGGGGCCACCGGACGTGCTCCATTTAGATAGTCGATCGGGGCTGTCAAGCACGGCAGGTTTTGGTGCAGAGGTGCACGAGCAGCTCTATCGCGAGGTTTGATCCAGAGAGCATCGACCGGCTTGTATTTCCGATGATGTTTTTCTTTCTCGGCTGCTATTCGGGCTCCTCGCTGCTGGCAAGACAGTGAAACGCAAGGCGAAACGTGGCGATTGGACAGAGACGGAACGAAGTCGGAGCATGTGGGTCACGGCCCAGCTCAGCAACTGCAATTCATGTAGACCCTATTGGCAAACGGCGAAGTGTCGACTGATGGTTTATATTGGCAGTCTTCGGGGATGTGGTGAAAGTGGCATACGATTACACCGCCGTACTGCATTGTTCTGTCGACAACAGTTCCTGCAGATGAGCTCTAAAATTAGCATCTGCCTATTCATTGTTTGCATATCGGACTGCACGGTTCAAGAGTCACTACATTTCAAGACTCACTACCACTACCAATACCTTCAAGGACGACTCATTTGACCTTGTCTAGCGAGGTCTGCAGATAGGGTCTGCCCTGATTGATGATTCCTTGCATAGCGTATCCGGTTTTCCCACGGTTTTCTGAAGCCGCCAGTCCACTTACTACACAACAAGTGAAATGCCTTGCAAGGGCTTCCGGAAACAAGCTTGTTCCCTAATTTGAGC
Organism: Balanus nubilus; assembly: GCA_031763405.1. NCBI lineage: Eukaryota > Metazoa > Arthropoda > Thecostraca > Balanomorpha > Balanidae > Balanus > Balanus nubilus. The sequence continues at coordinate 930 of JARFNZ010128777.1, forward strand.
GAGCATATAAACTAAATTTAGCCGTTCAAATGAAGAGGTGATGTGACAATTTGATTCTGGACCCTAGATCCAACTTCTTGGGTTCTTCCCGTCACTCACTCCCGCAAGCCTAATGTGAACGTTTTTAGATAAAGGGAGGATTTTGATGTTTTAATGCTTGATGTCGCTTCTCAGATGTGCGACTTCGATGGGCTTTGAGACGGCTGCCTTGCCGATCGTAACGGCCACAATGGTAGCCGCGAATGACTCGCCGTTAGTCCCGCACGGTTGACGTCACTAGAGACTCGGACGTGCATTATGTAATATAACGCCACTTTCCACTGTAATTATTTCTCTTCGATGAAACCTGTGTTCCCTTTTATGTTCATCCAGCTACTGGAGACAGTATCCCTCCAAAATATGACACGTCAGTGGACCTCAGTGCACAAGTTGGAAGCTAGGGTCATGACGCTAGTCATCGCCAACTGACTTTGCTCAAGGTTCAGCAGTCGTTCACCAATCCTCCGTCCTGACACGCGGTTGGGCGAAGGCCTTGGAATCCGGACCCACCTGCATAGATGCCGAGCCAACTTCGTACACTGATGCAGCGTCTGTTTATGATATGGCGCAACCGTGTGGTGTGCGGTGATTACGCTTTTGTACACGTCTTCGGGCATCAATCACGCACATTGTGTGATATTTTTGACGCCAGGTCATCTAAGATCACGTCACCAGATCAAGTCACCTAACCCGACTTAAAAAACAAGTTTAAAGTCGTGCCACAACTACCGTTTTTGAATGATCCGTTTCAAAGCTTCAGGATTACATAACGACACCATTATCTAAAATTTGTACATCTCGGATTTTGTATATTAGTGACCTGAGGATGTGTCAATTTCGTGGCCTCGCCATTATAAGTAAATGGGGAAAAATCAGATCCTCCACTTAAGAGGATATCTATCAGATCAGTTCATTTTTTTCAGGATCATGTCTTCTTAGGCCAATAATGATGACCCAAGTACTAATTTCGATAAGTGACGCTAGTTTAACGTCATCTGAGATCACTCGAGGTCACTTACGCTTTTTTGCCAATAACTTTTGATAGATAAGAGTAGCGTGTGGAAGGTACCAATGTGTTCGTCTCGTCAATACGCATCGACTCATATGCAGCATGACCCAACACGACCTACTGAGGTTACTAAGTGACCTTGACCTGAGGTCAGATTTTGAAATTGACCTCCAGAGATCGCCATATATATGTTTCGATGCGTCTTGACGAGAGAAACACGATGGTGTCAAATTTAATTCCCTAACTTTGTTAGCTAAAAAGTTATTCGCGAAAAAAATAATGTACGTAGAAAACGTACATATTGACTTTTGATGACCTCTTGAGCCTACATGATTTACCTTAGGTCAAATCTGAAGAAATATTCACGAAAAAGCGTTTCAAGGGTTTTCTACAGTTTTTTTTAGGTTCTTCCTAGCCAGCATAGTTCCCGAGATAATGGCGGAAATTCCTGAAGTCAATATTTTTGCAATTTTGACCTTCGATGACCTCTGGTAACCTCATTTTTTACCTGAACAAAAACAAAATTACTGTATTAGTTTCGAAATGATTATTGACGAGCTTTCGAACACTTCTTTTCGTTTTTCGCTAAGTGCCATAGGAGCCAAATTAGAAGAGGATGTTCAACCACCTCCCCCCCCCCCCCCCCCCGGCACGAGGCGGGTGGCGCCGAGCACCGGCCCAGCGCGGGTTAATGTAAGACGAGTACCAAAGAGCCACGACTCAGACCGAGATCAAACCTCCGGCCTTGGTTGGAACTTATACAGCATTGTTATCGGTTGTAAGTACCGAGCAATCATGTCTAGGCCCGGTGGCAAGCAGGTTAACGTCGCATAATAATCGGAGTCCAGCTGGACCTGGCACGGCAGACATGGCTCTAACGCCATGTTGTACCTCGCAGCTGGACACACATTGCTTCTGGCCCTGTTATTTGAGCCCGTTTGACCGTTGGCGAGGTGTCATAACCATGTAATCGTTCCACCAACTCCAAACCCAGAGCCAGAAGCAGCAACTGCAGTCACCTTGCGCGCCGTCCTTGCATCTCCTTGCGCAACGGTGACCTGATTAGACCCGTATGTAAATAGCTTGGATAATCAAAGAGCTGACCCATTTATTGACACTGGCGGGCGTTTGCCGTGCGCGCGCGGGCGCGCTGGTGCCTCTGGCCAACCCCATGCGGCGGTAGCGGCGCATGACCCGTGTTCGACGGCCCGGGCGAGACTGCTGACCCGACGCTGAGTGCCTGCACTCCCCGCTCCGCTCCGCTGGCGCTGGCCAAACCAAGGTTACCCAGACGCCGGACGGCCGGCAGCTGACCGGTGATGAAGAAATGTCGACCGACGGCCAACAGGCAGCAGCCAGCAGCCAGCAGCCAGCGGCCAGCGGCCAGCAGTGCTGTGCAATCACCCGACCATCCAGCAGAGACGAGACTGGGCATGCCGTGGGCTGTTGACCGCGCGCCGCGTTGGAGGGCCAGCCATCGGTGGGATTACGTAACTGCGGCCCATGATAAAACGTCGTCTCGGCCGGCCGCCGGCGATCGATGCAATGAGGCTGTCGAGGAGAGGCAATAACGAACCCGCCGTCATCGTGACTCATTGAATCGATCACGATGCGTCGATCGTTAGTGATGTAAGACGCAGTACCTGTCGTTGTGTCATTTATGCTCAGCCCAGTCTTGATGCGTCGATAGCCTTATACAACACCACTCGGCTTTCATCGCGTCATTCATAGTGAACTCAGTCTTGATGCGTCGAATACTTGCGATATACCTGCGACACAGCAGATGCTGCTGACATTGAGACACCCGTCTTTCACGGGATAGGCGGTGTAATAAAGGGAATTACGCGGGACATGGCAAAGTGGTGGATTACGCGGACATCACCAGAGGGATGATGGGGCTGGGATGGAAGGGGGGTACCAGGCCCGGAGGCTGATGGTTTATGAGACAGCTGGCAGAGTGGCCTCGGCGGTTGTCCCCGGGAAGCCCATGTCAGGACGTGGGCACCGTCATCCTGGCTTCATCTCGCATCTGTCGAGGTCCGCCACCGGCGGAGGTTGCCGCTTCCACTCAGCTATTTCAGGGTAGAGGGCTACGGAAGAACGATGCTGTCTGCCGGGTCCGTAGCCAGGCCGGTGCAATGGGTGCTCGTGCACCCTCTGGGATTTCTGTGCACACTTTGACCTCAGTCGTTGCGTCCCCAGAAGTAATCTTTAAATGAATAGAAATGATTAAACCCAGACGGTTTTGACCCTAGGCAGGACACTTAGAGGGACATTCCCACCTTTGGCGGTTAATAAAAATAAAACAGTTAAAATCAACGTAACGAATTTTAAGTCACTGTTGGTAAGGCTCAAACGTTCAGTTGCGTCGCCTTTCAGGAGCTATAAGAAATGACTCTGACAAACTTTAACAAACAAAAAAACTGCGGAAACATTATCTAGGCACACTACTTCGGTGATGGTCTCCACCGTAAATATTGCATGGAATTTGGCACACTAAACTTCATACGTTCCTAAGGGCGAGTTCTGCTATAACGTTTGTTCACATTTCGTCTGCATTGTCGTACAGAATATAACAATTCGACATAGAGGATGGACCAGTCATACGAAATCCGGAGACACAGTAAAACGCATTGCGTACTAAACTTAGCCATAGCCTCTTTGAGTCGTTCTGGTTCACATATTTTTAAGATAAAGAGAGTACTGCGTTCACCTAAAATGTAAATGAGAATGCAACTTCAAATGGAAAACACGATGATGACATTCTTTTGTCGAAACACTTAGAAAGCTGAAATAAATCCCTCCTTCAAATATCGTCTAGTGATAGTGTGATTTTCATCTTCTGAGAGTCAGTTTGGTTAGGAAAAGTACCTACGGTTTTTGTTAGACTAGTGCCAAAAAGCAATCTTCAAATGAAGATAGCACAGACGATTGAGGGCGAACTTTTCCAAACGGACTGAACTGATAAACCCCATGGAGACTGGCTCTATCACATATCAAATTCTGCATTTTTGATTGGAATGTCCCTTAACTGAACACTAATGTTCAAGAGAAATGTTCTATTTCCTCAAAATGTGCGGTAGTAAATCTATGTTTTATTGTTATGCACACTTTGGGAACTCTAGTACACCCTCCGGGAATGCATACTGGCTACGGCATGCAGTTTGAATGGCGTTCTGCAACCCCAATTATTAGATATTTCTGGAAACTGCATTGTGCTCAATTGACGTTATTTTATTATCCATTTTTTGCTGTTGAAAATACTTAAATAATATAGATTTATATTTATAAATGAATAACTCATTGTAAAATTAGGTACATAAAAACTTGTCAAGCGTAAAAACTTCCCCGTTAACTAATAGTTTTCAAAGTGGACCCAGGTTTACTAATGCGTAGGAAGCTGCAAAATGCTTATTATTTAAAGACATTAGTCCTGTGCCCGTATGTATCCAGTAACACACACTACTAATTACACAGCACAGCGACCAGTAATGAGCTGGACCGTTTTTATGGACCGAAAACCTGGGTCCGTCTCATCTTCTGTGTGATCGGCTTCGTCAAGGTCCAGATTAAGCCAATCAGTTATCCGATGTCTTAGTTACCCACATTTCCGACTACGGCGGTATCGCGTTTTAGGAAATGTCGCTTCCCGCTATATCTATAGATATAGCGGGAAGCCCTGAGAGCAAATGAGAACTAGTTATGGGCGCAGTATGGCCTTGCAGCTGAGGCGCCCTTAAACCCAAATCATCATCATCCTCAGAGCAAATGAGCTTTGGAAACCGAAGCGGTAGATATTTCACTCTCATGATTGGAGGGTGTATTCTTATTTTCACATACCTACGTTGCATGAAGATTCATTTTGCTTTAAGAAAAATGAAATGCAAATGTGGAGGAATTAATTGCAACGTTCTGTGTTATGCTTTCTATAAATGAGTACTCGCCAATAAATAGTTCAAGTTCACATAATTCGCGGCACAGTCTACCCAATTCCATTCGCCAAATACGATTCGGTTGGCATAATGGACGAAATTTCGTGACACGATTTTCAGTCGTTTAATAATTTACAACATATAGGCACCATTCATGGCATGTAGCATAAAACTACCTATCTGCAATTCGTTATTCATTAATTAATCCAGCATTTCATCACACTCGTCACGCCACTTGACAAACTGAAGGAGGCGCAGGACTGCCGCAAACAAATTAACGACCGAGCGACGAGGTGACTGTGAGCGTCGGCCCTGACGCGCGACAACAATCTTCAGCCGTCGGCCAGTTTCGTTGCCAAATGGGACCGCTGCTGTGCCCATGCCGTCCCACGCCGTGAGTGGCGCCGGTTCAAGGTCACGCCGACGGGACAGGGCAGAGGGCACCGCGGGAGATGTGGAGATGCACGGCTCGCTGCTGACGAAACTCCGCGGCGGAGATTTCCAAACTGGCGCGGCGTGGCGCGTTTGTGCCGACCAGCGGCGCAGTGCGGCGGTTGTGGCGCGGTGGAGACGGCTGTGACGCGGCACCAGTGTGGCTATGCTGTGTGGGGTATTCAGACCGTGGCTGGCGAAATGCCTGTCGTAACGGAGCCGAGACGGGCCGTGCCACGCGCCATCTCTCTGGGCCACAACACCGCCCCCTCCCCCTCCCTCGCTACCCGGCTCGGGGATCAAACACGGTACAGCACGACCCGGGCCGACCAGACCTGGCCCGACCAGACCTGGCCCGACCAGACCTGGCCCGACCGGACCTGGCCCGACCAGACCTGGCCCGACCAGACCTGGCCCGACCGGACCTGGCCCCACCAGACTTGGCCCGACCAGACCTGGTATCAACTGCTGCATTATCAGGAGTTCCAAAGTAGCATAAAGAGCAGTTTGACGAGAGATAAGAGATAGTTTAGAGATAGTTTGATGTGGTTTTGAGATAGCGTGGTTTTATCCCTGGTCTCACCAGAATCCACACTAAAAGAAAAATATTGTGATGTCCCTGGCTTATTTTTGCATCGGCTTGGTAAAAAAAATGTTAGTAAAGCACTTCGTTTTCGGTTAGGGACGATTTGCCAAATAAGACATTAACATTTTCTCTGTCAGTGTACATCAACCTTGAGGTAGCCTGAGGTAACTGAGATAGTGTGCCACGGTCTCAGTCGCTCCCATGGCCGGCCCTCATACCCTGCAGTCAGCTGAGCCGCAGATGACTGACGTCTGACTGAATCTAGAGTCAGGGCGGTATTTGACCTGCAAGCGGCATTTGACCAGCGCATAAAACACAAGTACCTACTGGTCTGCGATGGGTAAGATAGGCGTTATGGCGTTTACCTCAACGTTTCGTCGATTTATGCCCAGGGCACGGAGCGACAATCCAGTGCTCAAAGCAGCCTTGACCGAAGGCAGCTGGCGAGGGACAACATAAGCCTCGAGCTTCCACGCCAGAGTACCGTTAGCCACGGACTGCGCGGTCCGGAGTGAAATTGCTCTCGGAAATGCCACCGATGTGGTTGAGAGACCTGAGAAGGACACGCCGTTAAGTGCTCGCGTCCGGTGTTTGGGGGTTGTCTGAGGTCGGCGATGGACGCGACTGACCGAAGTGGAGATGGATGAATAGGTCAGCAATGTCCCCCGAGGCTATGTCCTGATAGACTGACACGACCCGTGGGAATGACTGGCTCCGCGATGGGTCACGAAAACAAGCCGTGTGAATCCCGAGGTGGTGATTCCATACACGAAAGCTGACAAGCAGAGTTTATAATTGTCCTCATTGACAGGACATCACGAAAGACTTTGTTTACCGACATGGACATCTGGACCGCTGGTCGTTACGAGGGGTTTTCCATTGACCTTCCGCAGACTCATTATAACCAAATGTGACGAGTGGGAATTTCGGGCGGGTCACCACGCCGTATAGAATAAACACTGGCGCATACCCGCCTCGCCATGGGCCTGGGGCGCCGGCGACGTCTGATGCCACCGGGTGACTCTGCAGGACAGCCAGGGGTGCGCCGCCCCGCTCGCCTTGAAGCGGCTGCAGCCGAACAGCTGTTCCGGAGGTCATGAGCAGGCCGGCCGGTCGTGACCGGCAGTCTAATTCTGCCACTCTACACCGGCTGACCGCACGTGATTCCTCTCCCGGGGCTCCTCCTCTGCGGAGAATCGCCGGCTTTCGCGACGCAGCGTTCCCGGGAGAGGCGGAGGCCGCGACCTTGCCGGGTCGTGACCGTTTCACACGGGAATCGCTCCCGACTTCACGGCGGCTATCACGAATGACGTCACGGGGGAGGTTCGGTCGGGTCACGATTGGGGTCTGTTCGGAGAACGGTGCAGGGTGGCCGACAGCTGGAGGTTAGGACACGGGAGCAGGATTCTCGGGCCGGGTTCTCGTGTCCGGGAAGTCCCCGAGGCTCGTCGCGTGCGCCAGATGGCGAGGGAGCGGCGGGGACAGATGAGAGTCAGTCGCAGACGAACCGCCGCCGGGGAGAGAGCGGGCGGCAGCAGCGGTGATCAGGCCCCTGCAGTGGAGGAAAGGATAGCCCGGCTGTTCGCCGCCTGACCTCAGACCAGGTGAGGGAGGGATGGCCGGCGGTCGTTTCAGCATAATGGCGCCATCCGTAAAACAGTTCGAATGTGAGAGTTAACCAGATAAGGTTTGTTATTGTTAATGTTTGAGTTAATGTTTTGGAGAACATCGTCAGACAAGTATGAGGAAACAAAACGTGCATTTGTGGGTAGACACAATGAAGTGGACTGGACACAAATGAAGAAAACATCAGCTCTACAGGTGCTACATCAATGGCGTTTGGCTTTCCTGACCAGCCCGTTAGACACTTGTTCTACAGGAAGCCTTTGTAACGCTAATAAACCATGTCATCAACTCATTATAATTATCACGCTTTCGCACTTCCCATAGTCGACACGACGTTAGATAGCATTTGACTCGTCTTTAGTTTTCTGTAGCGGTTTATGCTGTAGATCACTCGCGCCGGAGCAATTGATATCAATACATCACCACCTGGGAAACCCAACGCTAATTGTTCATTCACTTCTGCAGGGTCACTGCGCTTTAATAAATAGCCGGTTGTTGTGCTATGAAAAAGCGAACATTGTCAGTGGCCTCTTTTCAAACAACAAGCCAAACTACAATGCACAATGGGCATGAAGCTAGTTTACCAATTAGCTACCCAATTCAGACCTGCACCGGTTCCTTTATGTCTCTGACAATGTGAGAAGTTACAAACGAAGACATATTTTGACAGCTGCCATGCTGGCCGAACAGGCCATCCTAGCGGAGATCGATTTCCCCACTGTCTCCCTTCAGACCGGGTTGACCAATTGGCACTCTATACAAAGTAGTTTAAACAAAGAGTAAATAGCGAGTAGCTTATCGCGCATCCTGCCCTTAGTGGACCAGAAACCTGCCTTGTTAAACCTATCTCCAGAGCCCTATACCAGCAGTTCGGCCACTGCATCCTGGCAGTTGTAGGCCTACATTTTGATGCTGATAGAAAATGGAAATCCTAAGCACCTTTCCTCCCATTCCTTCTCCCTGCAATGGACAGACACCCTTACCATTCCTGCACCCGGTCCTTTCAACCCGTGAGACGACATCCGCAAGGAAGACTCCTGCTCGCGGTCCCGACCCGTCCCCTATGGCCTGTACCCGCTCCTAGTGGACATCCCCAGCACCCCTGTACGTGGTCCGTGCGCCCGGCCGCCGGTGCTCGCCGGGTCATGGAGTCCACGGGGGCGGCCTGCGGTCCCGGGTCGCGTCAGGGATCATGGGAACTCACCCCGGACACCGCTCAATGGGGTATCCGGGCCAGCAGGGCCGGAACTCCGCCTCAATTGTCGCACCTAGTGTTTAGCGATGAGGGAAACCACTTGGTCCAACCATATAGGAACCCGGTCGGGGGTGCTACAGGAGCCATGATTGAACTATCGTTCACGCGCACTTTTCCCTCTGTTGCTGTCAACGTCGCTCGGTGAATCTTTCCTTGTTTAATGTTGTTTTAAAAAATTATGGCTCGATAAAACATTTTACAATTAACCATGCAAACATATGAAACGTTCTTCAATGCATTATATGCAGTGATGCGTAAATCTGATGTTATCATCGGGCATTGTGTAGCGTATACAGCGACAAAAAAAGATACCTAAATGTAAAATTATTCCATTTTCCTTGCCTGAGGACATCATTATAAAATACCGTCGGCTTCTTGAAAGGAACAGGTCATCTGATGATGCACTGTGTTGACTGTTGACCTATGAAATCGACCATCACTGATCTACCCGTGACGTCACGGCGACTTTCCAATGACATTGTATTGTGATATTGTCTTCTGGTCACACCTAGCGGCGTTTATTTTGAGCAAATTTGGTTGGTTGGGATGCTCTGGAGGTCCGACTCCTGTCGTGTAACACTGGAGATAATGGTATGCATCAAAGCGATAATAGTATCTGTCAGCCCTTGAAAACGATTGACCACATCACCTTTATTCAACCTTCATGACTTATTGTAGAGGCTCTCCATCTGGGATTAATTCTTGTTTCGACATTCCTTTGTCCGGGTCGATTTATGTCCAGTTTCAATAAATCCTACATGAAGAAGACTAAAGGCACGAGTCAGACAGATAAATGCTTGGCATGAGGGAAATATATCACGTCCTACGTCACAAACCCCGCCCATGCCCCAGGTCATCGACTCGTAATCCCTAAATAGCAACCATCGCCTAAGACGAGGTCAACATGGCCTATGTTCGCCCGGATTAATATTTCACCAAGCTGTGACTGAAATACATTTTTATGTTCGTCCCGAGCGATCGGTCCGAGCGAGCCGTCACGATTTGCGTGCACGCTGCCGTTGGCGGCACGGTTTACGGTGCTGCGGAGGCGGCGTTCGATATGCGGGGGCGGCGTTTGGTATGTTGGACCAACACAAACAGTCATGGGTGGCCGCTCGACGCCGCACCGTCGCCGTCCCGTGCGGCTCCGCTCCCCGCCGCGCTGCGTAACGCCGCGCCGCGTAACGCCGCGCCGCGCGGTGCCGATTCTGCGTTACGTCGCGCCGTTTCACCCAGCGGTGTATGTAACACCATGTCGTTGCTGGGCCGGTGCGAGGCGCCTGGGCGACCCAGCACGGCTGCTGCCGGTCCTTCTCGACCGTTTCCGTCGCCAGACGAGGCCGCAGCACGCAGCGCTCCCGTCGCCGACGAGGCCGCAGCCGCCGCCGCCTCGCTGTGCCGAGCTGGCTGTGCGGTGCTGACTGGGAAGTTGCTGGGCGCCCGCGGCGGTTCGTCACAAAGGCTCCAGCGGCGGCCGAGGCTGGGGATGTTAACACACACACATGGAGGCGGTGCGGCGGGCCTGCGGAGTGTTGGCCGTCGCTGGCCGGATTCAGGGTCAGACCCGGCGTCGGTGCGAGGCGGGGGAGAGGGAGGGCGGGGGGGGGGGGGGCCGGCCGGCCCCCGACCTGCGTGAATCGGGAGCGGAGGATCGCG
>JARFNZ010128788.1:0-11462 GCA_031763405.1 Balanus nubilus
CCCCCCCCCCCTCTTGGCCAAATCCTAGGTACGTGCCTGTGCTACCGGAACTATAAATGGCTGATGGTTAATCGCTTACCGTTTCCAGAATGACATCATTTTTCGTGACATCACATGTGACTGTTATTTTTCCAAAAACATCCATGTGAATCATTAGTCGAATCATTGCTGCTAGGCAAAATCACGAAATGCCTCGATTGATGTTGATTCAATTGTTATATTATTATCATTTCATTCATGCTCGTATACGTACATCTTGCAATGAAGGTGATACATCATACATTAACCGTTGTGGGCCATAGCAGAGGGAGGGAGGGGCTAATGGTGCAAAAAACGGTGGCACTCACTGCGTCCTCCCCGAGCCCCACTCTTAGCAGGTCAACAGCTGACAGTTAACCTGCTCAATCACAATGTTATAATTCACGGGATTGCACCCCATCTAATAATTCATTTTTAGTATTTTTTATGAAATATTTGTCCCAAAATTATCTTCTTCTTTTTTTTTTGGGGGGGGGTGGTAGAATAAAAGCAGAAAAAGACATGTTTTTACTATTAAAAATTGTCCCTATAAAAGAGTGGATCAAGTCCGGTGATTTGTTCTTTCGGGGGAAGGGAACCCTGTTCCCTCATGAAGAAATTGCTTCCCCCTATTGGAGATAGTCTTGGTTACGCCACTGAGGTCATTCTCACATCAGCGCTGGTGGCACTCGCCCCAGGCGAGATAGGTGACGTGGTGACGGTAATATCTGGTGTCTGGTGCGCCCCAGGCGTGTTGCCAGTAATCTCTAGTGTCTGATGCGCCACAGATATGACAGTAATCTCTGGTGTCTGGTGTTCCGCAGGTGTGGTGACAATAATCTCTGGTGTCTGGTGTGCCTCAGGCGTGGTGACAATAATCTCTGGTGTCTGGTGCGTCCCAGGTGAGATCGGTGACGTGGTGATCGGCCGGGTGATCGAGGTGCAGCAGAAGCGCTGGAAGGTGGACACCTGCAGCCGGCTGCACTCACTGCTGATGCTCTCGTCGGTGAACCTGCCCGGCGGCGAGCAGCGCCGTAAGACCCAGGAGGACGAGCTGGCCATGCGCTCCTACCTGGAGGAGGGCGACCTCATCTCGGCCGAGGTGCAGAACGTCTTCTCCGACGGCTCCCTCTCGCTGCACACTCGCAGCCTCAAATACGGCAAGGTACGGTACTCGCAGCCTCAAATACGGCAAGGTACGGTACTCACATCCTCAAATACGGCAAGGTACAGTTGGTGGCAACAGCCAATGGCAACGAAACGTCGCAAATAGGGCCCTGCTGCTGAGACCATACGGGCCACGGGGGCGGGAGGGTGCTGGGACCATACGGGCCACGGGGGCAGGAGGGTGCTGAGACCATACGGGCCACGGGGGCGGGAGGGTGCTGGGACCATACGGACCAAGGGGGAGGGAGGGTGCGGGGACCATACGGTCCATGGGGGAGGGAGGGTGGACGGACATCTGACGTCTGCACCTTGTGGAATCGTGCCGTCTGCAATAACAAGTGGCAGCGCTATTATTCTTGTTCTCTCATTGTTGATATTGTTTTGGTGTCTTCTTACAACTACTGGTTGATAAAATGTATGGGGAAATATTGATACCGATTTTAATGTCCTTGAAGGAATTCTCCAAGCTAAAATGAGAAATAAAATGTGATTGACGCTTTAGCAGTATGTTCCGTATGTAAAACTTTACCCTTCTTGTTTTTGCTTTCTCAATTTCAATATTTAAAAAAATGTACTTACTTTTTAAAACCGCCGATTTTTTCACCGGACTCTGGGTCTTACACAGTCAAATGGTCTTCACATTGTTTAACGTGCATATTTTTCGAAACCGGCGATTATTTAATGGACTGAATTGGTAGAACGGGAGGAACTGATTCTGGCACAATAGCACATATCAATATATATGCGAGACAATGCGGGAGTTTATCTGAGAGTTTTTCATCAAATGTGCAAGAACAGTTCTTATGTTCAAATCGTATTGGCTATACCAGATGCGAGCTGACTTCATACATTATAGACAATATTTGTTGTTTTCATGAACGGACCTTGGTTAAGTTAAGCCAAGTTATTGGCGGATATCTATGATAGCTATCACGAGTGGCTGCCCATCAAATGAAACGACTTTTCACGAGCATAATTTTGATGATATTAATTTGAAACTCGATTAACCCGCGAGGCGCTGGGGTCTCCAGCCACCTTCCGTTGGCGGGTGGGGTGTTTTTCAAGTAATGTTTCAATATGCAGGTAATGTTTCGATATGTTTAAGACCTATATGTTAGAAAGCTCAAACCCATTTTTTATTTAAAAAGATCGTTTGAAAAAACATTATTACAATAGACATGATAATAATATTTCAAAAATACCTCAAATTTGCCTATATTTGACCCCAGTCCCTTGTTTGTGGCCAACACTGTTTTTTACATGCATGGTATTGGTGAGATCTCATCTCGACGCATCGAATGGTGTTTGTTTTATCAAAATCGGTCTGTAAGATCTCGCGTTCTTTCAAATGATAGGAATGTTTCTGTTTGTGAATAAACAGCGCATGATTCACGCTTCGAAAAACAGCCGACTTATCTGTGTATATAGCGTCCGTCTGGTATCCATCCGATATGACCTCCCATGCCGATTGTAGATAAACAGCAAGGTTAGGTACACAAGAGCGCCTGGGAGTGTAACTGTGCTGCTCATTACGCAGGGCTGACGAAACGTGCCCATACAGTTGTTCATCAACTACGCACTCAAGCATCTTTCCGAAGGGAGGAAGCAGGAACACTGATCTGTAGTTAGCTGGATTTTTCCTATCACCCTTTTTGAATATTGGGATGATATTCGCCTGCTCCCATCTCGCCGGAAAGATACCAGACCTTCAAGAGGCGTTACAGATCGTAGTGATAGGAACCACCAACTCGTCTGCACATTCGACAATGATAAGAGCGCTAATGTTATCTGGACTGCAGGCTTTGTTGAAAGGCACTGATTTCAAGGCGTTTAGGACTGGGCTATCTGATACATGAACATGATATTGTCTATATCGTAGACAGGCGCGTCAGGCAGAGCTGTTTCATCGCGTATGGTAAATTTCGCGGCGAGAGCAAGTTAACTTAAGCAACTGTTCCAAGTTACCTCTCAGGAGTATGAGATATGCGCTTGTATAGTCTCTGCGAACACCATCTCTGTGCAAAGGAGGTACCTAAATAACTCGCCAATCCCCCTGCTGGTGCTTTGATAGACTGCCCCTGTCGGTTACTAACGCACTACTGGTGATTATGAACGGCTGAAACTGGTGCGGTCGCATCTGTGCTGGTGAAAACTTTGTGGATCATTTCATAAGAATACGTGCAAAAAAAACTGAATAGCGAAGCATATCGCATCAGAAAGCATCGCTACTGTTATTTCATTGCTGCAAAAAGCATGAACGGAACGTCTCCAGCAGCTAAACGGAATTACCGCATGGAGGACGTCGTCTTGATGCGCTTCATTTTTCCCGGTAGTAATTGTGGTTTCGTTGACGAAAATATGCTATGTATTAATTGGGAGATTGAAAATACCTACTATTTTAACCCGCGCCTCGCTATCACTCGGAATTTTACACGACCTGATGGGGGGGGGGGGGGTAGGGGGTCGAACACCCTCCTCGATATCGGCTCCTTTGGGACGTAGAGAAAAAAACGCTCGAAAACTCGTCAAAAATCATTTCGAATCTAATTGGTCATTTTTTCGCTCAGGTCAATATTGAGGTCACCAGAGGTCATCAGATGTCAAATTTTCCAGTTTTGCTATTTTTTAGGGGGCTTGATATAGAGCTTGATACATAAATCCCTCGATATCTGGGGAACTACGATAGCTGGGAAGAAACAAAAAAAAAGCAAATCATAGCTCTTGAAGCACTCTAGTAACTTTTTCGTCAAATTTGAGGCCAGGTCACTGGTTCAGGTTCTAAAGGTCATCAAAGGTCAAAATCAAAGGCCGTGTCGGGCTATGTTGGGCACGTAAAACGTTCGGTCTAAATTGTGCCGGCTACCTGGAATTTCCAGATCGGACGGTTAAGGTCAGGACCCGCGCAACAAGCTCTGCTTAACAGGGGTTCTGACCTCGCAGATCCGTCCATTCAAAAGGTTGGGACTGAATTTATAAAAGCCGGGTTTTCTCGGAAAACGGGCTTTTGTGAATCACCTTTTAGCTTCTAACGAAATAACATTTATTTTGCACCACCGTGTTTCTCTCGTCAAGGCGCGTCGAAACATATACATGCTGGCCTATGGAGGTCAATCTCAAAATTTGACCTCAAGTCAAGGTCACGTAGTAACCCAAGTAGGTCAAGTTGGGTCATGCTGCATATGAGTTGATGCGATGACAAGTCAAACACATTGGTGCCTTCCACACTCTTGGGTTCTCTGCTCTATGCAAAGTTAACTCTATTCCTTGCGGGCGGCCCGAGAACCGATTCCCTGCGAGTGGAGGCAGAGTCTGGCCCCGCCCCCCCCCCCTCTGCCAGATTCTTCTGTTCAGCTGTCCCAGGGAGTGATGGTCACCGTGCCATGTGTCTGTCTCTGTGTGTCCAGCTGTCCTAGGAAGTTATGGTCACCGTGCCATGTGTCTGTCTCTGTGTGTCCAGCTGTCCCAGGGAGTGATGGTCACCGTGCCATGTGTCTGTCTCTGTGTGTCCAGCTGTCCCAGGGAGTGTTGGTCACTTTGTCATGTGTCTGTATGTGTGTCCAGCTGTCCCAGGGAGTGATGGTCACCGTGCCATGTGCCTGTCTCTGTGTGTCCAGCTGTCCCAGGGAGTGATGGTCACCGTGCCGCCCAGTCTGGTGATGCGTCGGAAGAACCACTTCCACGACCTGCCCTGCGGCGGCACCGTCATCCTGGGTAACAACGGCTACATCTGGATCTGCCCGACGGCGGGCGGCGAGGACGGAGGAGCTGCCACCGGCGGATACGTTCAGAACCTGGAGGTCAGTCGGCTAATTCTCCAAGTTCTACAGCCATAGCCAGGGTTGTGCTCGACTCAGAGTCGTTGAGTCAAATTTGACTCAAATTAATTGAGTCAGAGTTGTTGAGGTGTTGAGCTGAGTCAAACTTGATTCGCAAGGATGTCTGAGTGATTCACATGCTTTAGTATAAGTTGAGTCACCTGTACGCTGTTGAAGTCAAGCGTTAGTAGATTCATTCTTTTGAGCCAAATGAGCATATAATGCAGTGACTTGAAATCGCATTTTTTATATATTTGGCAGATTTAACA
The DNA here is from genome assembly GCA_031763405.1 of Balanus nubilus. Taxonomy (NCBI): domain Eukaryota; kingdom Metazoa; phylum Arthropoda; class Thecostraca; order Balanomorpha; family Balanidae; genus Balanus; species Balanus nubilus. The sequence continues at coordinate 5,270 of JARFNZ010128788.1, forward strand.
TTGTGTTGCAAGGAAAGAATCACAAAATATCCACGACCGCACCACTCCCCTTCCTCCCCCCCCCCCCCCCCCCCGCGGGTCAACAACTTTTGATGTTACTGAGTCAACTATGAGTCGACTGAAGAGTGAGTCGACTCAAGAGGCCTCCAATACTTCCTTGTGTCAGAATTGAGTCAGAGGCTTAAAGTAAATGAGTCAGAGTTGAGACTGTTTAAACCCTTTGCTCAAACACTTTAGTCAGAGTTGAGTCAGACTTCTATAGAAGCGAGTCAGAGTCGAGTCAGTTAGAAAAATCTGAAACCAGCACAAACCTGGCCATAGCAGTCAACTGCACTGCCTCTGTGCCTCATGTGTGCGTGTCTGCTTGCTCACCTTTGTATATGTCCACACACGCGATGCATGCGTGATAATGACTTAGCCTTTTTGACGTATCCAGCACCTACCATTGCAAAATGTTCTTGCAAAAAGTTCTTCTGACTTCAGTTTTACTTCTTCGGTGGCTCATTCTCTGACGGTGTGTAACCGTTTTCAGTGTGCGCGCCAATTGGCTTGGCAGCCGTCACGCCCGCCCCCCCCCCCCCCACACCCCCGGGAACGAGCGGCTGTGTGTCTGCTGTGTGTGTTGACGCCAATGAGAGTCTCGGTGGAGGTGTGTCAGCGTTGTCCTGCGGCTGGTGCTGCCCTCTAACTATCGGCCTCTGTCTGCTATGTTGGCCGGTATCGTGTCAGCGTGTGGCCCTGGCCGACCGGGAGGTGGTCTCTCGGCTGAGGAACAGCGTGCTGGCGCTGGCCGCCTCCTGGATGATGCTCTACGACACCTCCATCCTGTACGCCTATGAGGCCTCCAACAAATTTCAGGTAGGCACGCTTGCCCAGAGCTGGGGGGAAAGCCAACGGTGATGCTGTAGAGTTGGTGACTAATGATCTGACCTGACCAATGGCCATGTCGTGCCTTACTCTACCGGACCTGACATGACCGGATCCAAGCCAACCTCTCGTTGCCTTATCTGACAAATGATCATTCCTAACATGACTGGTGTGTGCAGGCAAGGGACACTAGGGACACTAGGCCGCCCGCATGTTTACGCTTTCTGACAACCTTTAAGGAATGCATTTAAACCAGTCGTCATCTCTCGTCGTTGGGACTACCTGGAACAAAACAATAACATTTCTGCTCCGAGCACTCTCCTTCAAAACTGATGAAACGTGCATTTTCACCCAAAAACGTAACTTGTGTGTCCGTGCAAAAAGTGTCATTCGTGTTTAAATTATTTTGCTGGCATCAAATTTCCAACAAAGTGGTGTGTTGCGTTTGAGTTGAAGCAGCCTTGACAACGGGGGTATTTTATTACAGGCATGTGTAAAAGGTAGGGTACTGAAAGTATCGTTGCAATCGGATGATATTGTATTGAGTTGTTCACGAAATATCAAGGTGGTACCCCGGCGACTACAACTTCCTTATACCAATAAAACTTCTTCGCAAGGTACTCTAGGGTAATTGCTCTTCTGTAGTGTCAACCACACACCAATCTGCTCATGTTTCTCGTCGTTAAAGGTAATGTATGACATTTTCCCATAAAAATGAAGTTAGCACTTGTATTAGCAACTTCAGAACAAGGGAAGCCGGGAAACAGTACATTTCATGGTTGAAGATCGCGTTAAATGGGTTAAATTTGACTTCAAACATCAAAATGGTCCCACCATCGAAAAGAGGTGGGTTGTAATGCAAGTAGGTATTTCGCATTCCGGTGGCTACGAACATATTTCAGCACACTTTTTTAACATTAAGCAGTGATTCAGTACAACAGGCATCCATTATGATACATTTAGTGGTTAGTGAAGCCAACTTAAGCGTATTCACTATGTGTTCGTTACAACGTAGCGTAAGGCAGTACCAGAAACAAGTACCAACAAGTACCACTCCCATATAAATATGTAAGCGTGATGAGCGTGATGAGTTGGTGGAATAAATAAAAATAAGTAATCAAGTAATCAAGTGTATATATCATACAGAATGACTGCCTTTGTTTCACTTTGGTTCACTTTGAGTAGACCAAACCATGTATACAACTCAAAAGGCACTGTTTCCAAGCATACTGGATCGAAAGGCGTGCCTAGCATTTCATCGGATCGGTTCAATTGTTTCAGGCCATGGGCCCGTCCACAACGGGGCTTTCGGTGTCTTTGGTCCACTTTAGTCCGCTTAGAGTGGATCAAACTACATCATGCTCAAAACGACACCGGTTAGGACCGCAACATTTTAATAGTGGAGATATTACCCATTACTCAAGGTTGAACACACAGTTTCAATATATGAGCTATTTTACAGCGGTTTATGGCGGTTTCAGTCCAATTCGATCCAATTAGCACGGACCAAAATGGATCACTTAAAGTATGCCGAACTGCATAAAGCTCGGTAACAGTTGTGTTCAGATTACGCCAGATCGAATATTGATATCGCCTAGATTGATAAAATAGTTTCGGAACATGGTCTCGTCTGCAACGTTTTTTGTGTGCTTTTGGACCAATTTTGCCCATTTCAAGTGAAATAAACTGCATAAAAAACGACACTGTTTCAGACACTACGGTTGAGCGGGAAAGATGTCGCCAAAGACTGGTCTTCGGAGGGTCAGAGCTTTTACTCGCCTGCAAATTGATACAACATATTTTTGTCTAATTTAGAGCATCGTCCCGATCGGTCCAATATTGATCGTATATGAGTGTGATTCCTTCCGGTAATTATATCGGAGCAATAACAATCAACATTGAAAACTCGGCATGCCTTGGTACAATAAATCAAACACGTATAATATTGAACGAGTCGCGCATTAAATTATTAGTTTTCTGAAAGGAAAAAACAGAAATAGTGGGACTACATAGTGGGACCGTAGTTATGTTGTAAATGCTACCAAAGCGCAGCTGTATTTCATCAATGGCTATTAACTTATGCTTCTTATATCTAAATCCTATATAAAAGCGTGGATGTCCTATAATATTGGGCTTAATTATAGGACTATATTTTGGAGCTTTAATGTTCTTAAGCGTTATTCTGAGCATTGTTGATAGGATAAGGAGAAGATAAAGTAACCATATGCTCATTATTTGTTTCAAAAAGCATACAAAAATCCCATATATATATATATATATATATATATATTTTTTCAGCCTTGCGTCTTCTTCAGTGGAGTGACAAATCGCAAGAAGAAGACGCAAGGCTGAAAATATATTTTGGATTTGTTCTACTTTTTAAATAAATAATGAGCATAAGGTACTTTATCTTCTCCTAGACTATGTTTTGGACTAAATAATTGGATTAGACTCCGCCATTGACTGGGGTCTCAGCCAAACACCATTGATTGCGGGGGGGAGGTACAAAAAGTCCCCCCCCCCACAGATTATCTCCAGAACCAATGATCGCAGTGAGACTCACGAGGCGGCATGCGAAAGCAAAACGCTCTACGAGACGCACTTAAAGCATACTTGAAATTTCGAAATTGAGGTCACGTGTCAGGTCAAGGACAGGCCAAAGATCAAAATCGGGTGTTTTCGCGTTGCGGTCCGTAGAGACCACACAATGCGCAGTTCTGGGCCAAAACTGTGCCAAAGTACTCGCAAAGGTTAGGTGAAATTACTGTATGAGTATAAATCCCATACTAAGTACGGGTCAAGGACAAGGTCAGGTCACAAAAGATCAATATAGGTAACTAAAAGCTATACACCGCTCATGTGACAAATGCATTAAGGGTCGTTTAAAACGTATAATTCGATGGTGACGATTGTTTTGTCATCTGAAGACAATTAATTGAAGGTCGTATCTAGGTCAGGTCAAGGTCAGGTCAAATAAGGTCAAATTTTGAAATAAGTATTTTTTTATTAAAGACATGCTTCTGAATCAGAATTTGCTCCGAAATCTAGTGGTCAGTTATTTTTACGTAAGTGGTCTGGAAATCCCCAAACCGCAAGTAATAAAAAATGCCGTCATCAGTTTCCCCAAATTTAGATTCATCACTTCGTCAAAAGAACATATTGCTTTGAAATTTGGTTTGGAGATATCTTATAGCAAATTATCTTAAACATATTCCGTTTTATCATCTTCACAATTATCGATTTTTGAAGCATTTTTTCACATGTTTTTTAATTTTTGGGGGTCTTAACTAGAATATTTTGAAATTCCGAGTCATATTGTAGAACTCGTAATTTAGCATCTTTTAGCGTTTTTTATTTTGCATTTAGCTTCAAATCTGGGTATTTGGGCAAATTTTCAAATATTTAAAACGTTTCGGCCAAAATTAGTACGTAGTGACGTCACAAAAGTCGCTATATCTCAAAGGTTTTCCAACGAAATTGCTTCCTTTTTTCCGAAGATGGCAAATTGATGTGCGAGAAGGTATGATAAGTTTCGTGTCGTTAGCACCATCCGTTTTTAAATAATTCAAAATATTTGACAGGGGGACACTTCCCCCCCCCCCCTCCCTCCCTAGTCAATGGCGGGCAAAGACTCGAATCATCACGGCACAATGCGCATGGAAGTCAGATAGATAAAAAAAACTACAATATTACTGAAGTGGAAAAGTAACACATCAATAATAATAACCAATTATTACTAAAAACAAAAACTGAGAGCAACTCAATACAGAAATTAATATATTCAACGGCTCAATGAGGGCTAGTGAAAAAAGGATTTACGAAAACGCAATAATTTGTATTCCTTACCCAACATTTGTGCAGCAAGTTAAACTCATTTATATACGACTGTACTTCGGAGCAAATAAGATGTTTGGGACCCCATTAAATCTTGACACCAATAGAGCTCTCACTACCTACCGACAGCACCAACCACCGAACACTGATTCCCCAATGACTTGCAGTGCAAACATTCTCCTGACACACGACACGGGGTGGAACTAGCGCCATCTAGCCGCAGAGCACTGCTTTAATCACTCAGTACGTCGAACGGTGCATACGACCCCTCCGGCGCCACAGGGGACGAGAACACGGAAATGACCCTGTGTCAGAGGCGATGACCTGCTGCGGGGGGGGGGTACTCTGACCCGTCAGCCGGCTGACCTCTGACCTTTGACCGGCAAGAGATCCTGAAGGACGTGCCTCAGACCGTCAGCCCGGCTGACCTGAGTCTGACCTCTGAGTCTGACCTCTGTGTCTGACCTATGAGTCTGACCTCTGAGTCTGACCTCTGAGTCTGACCTCTGACCGGCGAGAGGTCCTGCAGGGCGTCCCTCAGGCCGTCGGCCCGGCTGCGGACAGAGTGCTTCCTCGGCGGCGGCACCGGCTGTCCCTCCGCGGCGGCGGCGGCGGGGGCGGCCGTGGCGGGGGCGGCAGGGGCAGAGGTGGCGGTAGCGGGGGCGGCAGGGTCCATGGGTGGTACTACCCTCGACAAGCCGTCGCCGGCGGCGTCCTCCGTCGCGGCAGACCGGTCCTCGGCCAGCCCTGCAGGGAGACAGGACCGATCAGCTGCAGAGACACCACCACCGGCACAGGCACAGGCACAGGCACCGGCACAGGCACATCCGTGCAATAACAAAACAGCAACACATAAGCGGGATTCTCACCGGCGTCCGGCCGTCTGGTCTCGTGCCCAAAACGGGCCTATACACTGATACAGGCCCGGAACGCTCAAAGATAAGATAGTGGAACCGGCGTTCCGGGCCAATTCCGGCCGGAGACCGTACGGTCGGACGTTAGTGAGAATCCCGCTTCATGTCAAATCGGTCGGGCAGACGCCGGAACAGTTGTATAGACAAACAATGAATTGATGTGACGCAAGCTGTAATGCAGCCATTTCATGCAACACTGACATGCTCGCAGCCAATACAGAGGAAAAAACGACGTGCGCAGGCGTCATGATTCAGACAACAAACCAGAGCATACATCGTGACCGCATACCTGAAGTCGGCGAGCTCAAGTTACCACGTCATCGAACACCAACACAGATCAACACCAAAATCCGTCTCTCGACGTCGACAACCTCTGGCTCTGCGTTCCGACACCCCCGGTACCACCCCGGCTCCCGAGCCGCTGGGCCTCCTCCACAGACTGCGTAAGCGTCGAGCACGTCCCGGCCGGCAGCCGGCGATGCGCAGCGCGAGCTGTCATACGACCCCGTGACGCATGTCGCGTACGGGGGTCGGTGGGGCGGGGGGGGGGGGCGAGGGGAGGGGGGGGGGCACACAGA
>JARFNZ010128799.1:0-11460 GCA_031763405.1 Balanus nubilus
TTGACCTGACCTCAGGTCACAGATATAAAAAATCCGAGATATACAACTTTTAGATAATTGTGTTCTCATGTAATCCTGAAAGTTTAAACTGCTTATTTAAAAACTATAGCTGTAGCACAACTTCAAACTTTTTTCGAGGTTGGGTCACGTGATCTGATCTGGTGACCTGACCTTAGATGACCTGGCGTTAAAACGTTTACACAATGTGCGCAATCGATGCCCAAACAGGTGTGCATAAAATGGCGGCGCTGCGCGCCACCGTTTTTTCGCTAGCGTCGAAAAACCATAGGGGGGGTGTCTAAAAACCTCCCCCCCCCCCCGGCACGGCGCGGGTTAATATGCTTTCACTGCGAGCTAGTATAAATATGCAGTTAATCGACGAGGTGAAGCCGATTCGGTTAACAAATCTTCATACTCAAGAATGGTATATTAATTTTATCCCGCGTCGCCGCGCTACATCACGAAGCAGAGGAAGACTTCTCAGACGTGGTTTATCAAAGTGATAATCACCATATGTTGATTAAGTACCAGTTATCTAACTGTCCATTGGAAAAATTGCACTGCCTGAATGACAAAGACAGATATCAGCTTGAGATAATAATCAATATTTGCTTTTGAATGGAAATTTAGCTCGACAGCAACTTGACAGCACGCGAACGGCCATTCCAATCATTTCCGCGCAGTAAAGCTGACGTGCATTGCCAGTGGGCTTCAAAGGGGAAACAGGTCTGTACGTCGGCACGCGCTGCTCTGAAACCCCCAAAATGCAGATATCAAAAATTGTCATACCAAAATGTATACAACATAAACGTTTTGATATGCGATTATCAAGCGAATCCAACAATATTTACAAAAACAAAATATCGACAGTCATGGCCAGGATCTGGTCGAGCTCTTAAAACGTTGGGTTTTCCCTCTACCTATATGGTTTGTTGTGCAATTTAAATACCTATAACTTCGTTGCTCCTAAACAAAGCATTCGTAAGGCCGATGTCCAATTAGTTTTAGTTTGACTGAAATTATAAAACATTGCAGACGTCCTTTCTCATATCTGCCAATGTAAAAAGAAGACAATATTTTCAAAGAACAAGAAGTTTGCCATAGTCATCAATCTGACCATATGCGGCAGTTATCAAAGAACATCACAGGATGAGTAAGAAGAGAAGACTATGCGCGGAGAAATCCACAGGCGGCATTCAACAAATGTTGAAAATGGACATATACACTTGTCTCCGAGACTGTCTGGTCGTCTCAGATGGATGCGACAAACTTGGCGCAGTGACAAAGGAAGAACTGGCCCACCTTGACACACGACCACGATAGATAACAGGGAGAGTGACTGGAGACAGCTCTGCGAAAACGGACGAGCTAAGAGCATGCACGGGCCGACAGAAAATGTCGTCCGAAATACCTTTAATTCGTCTGCCTCGATATAGCCCGAGTTGTCCTTATCATACTGCCGCCATATCTGAAAGAAAACTGCTTGTCAGCCGAGCAGCGAAATTCCCCTGCTTACCTTCATTTCGACGGCGTCAATTGAACCGCTGCTATCGGCGTCATAGCGCTTCCATATCTGCCGACATAACCAGTGTCTACAGGGTCAGTTGGCGGGGAGGCAGCGGGGAGGCAGGCAGTTGGCGGGGAGGCAGCGGGGAGGCAGGCAGTTGGCGGGGAGGCAGCGCGGCGCAGCCTGCAGATTGCTGAGGCGGTGCGCTCGGCATAAGAGGGAGGTCGATGCCGGGGCATTCCACGACAGATCCAACAGATTTTGTTTCTATGTTCACACCATCACATTTGTATCACAACGAAACTTTGTCTATGGGTTTCTCTTGTGCCCTGAAGTCAATGGTGTCATCGCCAAACCCTTAAGGTCAACGGTTCTCGAGACATAGCCTCGGGCATTCTTTCGAGGTCGCGCTTCAGGGTAATCTTTGGAGGCCTTTAGCTCTAAAACCACTGAACATAATGCATCATACAGTCATATCGTCGTGGCCGCAATGAACTGGGCAACATTTTTCCCATCACCGATTTTCAAAATGTTGACTTTTTATTTTTTAATGACGTCATATATTTGTTTGTGTCTATACTCCTTTCCCTGTCAACAATTTTCTTCTTTTTTTGTTTCATATTATAGGTTCACCATTTATCTCGTGATAGCAAAACATAAAAAAGGTTGAAAATGCAGGTATAAATTATTGGATAGCTACATTATTTGTTCATCAAATAACTTTGGGCTTGAAAGTAATGAGATGTAACTTTAGATAAAATACCTGGTGACGATCGACAAAACGAATGGTATGTAGGTATCTTATGACTCGGTGTTTTGTATGTGTATTTCTCGAAATTAGACGAATGATACGTGACGATCGACAGAGCGAAGAACTTCGATTAATTTTATCGCGTGTTTTAATATGTAAAGTATAAAAGTGTAAAAGTGTTGTTTTTCTTGTATCATTTAAAAAAACTGTACTGTGTGCTCTGCTTTTACGACAGGCTGACGAAGCAAGACGCATGTCTTTCGAAAGCTACCTACAATATAATACAAAGCTGGTGATTGAATAATATTTTCAACAGACTTAATGTCACTGCCCCAGCCGAATAATAACATTTACAACTAAAATAAAAAAAGGTTGCATTTCTTAAAAAACAAACATTTTTTAAAACTTCATTTTTTGGCCAATACACATTTAACGGCATTTTCAGAAGAATACCGCCACTTGCACCGCATTTGAGAGCTGCGATGGGAAAGGAAGTACCCACGCCAAGCCCCAAAGGCAACCTTAAGAGCCAAGAGCCCTGTGTAGGGTGACTGACTGCTCCCCCATTGGGAACGCAGCATTTAGGATTTTGGATCTCATTAACAGAAATGGGTAAAATTCATGCGGATAGAAATAAACATATCACGTTCAATAAATTCAGCTCTGTATTTACATAAGTTGTAAAAGCCACGCATTAAGCACTGCTGACCATGACCAAACAAAATTGATACACACAGGGCCAGTAAAACGGTAAACGAAAACATCCGGCGAGAAAGATAATTAAACGGAAACAACCTAACAGTTAAGGCAAGGAACGAAAACACCATGAACATTTCACAACAAAATGTTATAGATAGCATGTCACTTCACCACTGATGTAAATTGTCATCTTAATGCCCACGTCTCGGCACTCAATGCCCTTCGCCAGTGCAGGTGGAAGAAGGGTGGCTGCCAACCCCATCGGTTTTTCGTAAATAACACGCGTAAAAAAGGAGGATTGCGATGAAATTTTCGCTATTGATAAATTATACAATTACCCTGTAAATTCAAAGTCGTGACCCTGATAACCCGTGACCTGTGACCTTTTTCTCAAGGACATGTTAAGCGCATATGGTGTCAACGGCACATCAATGCTTCCCGGCATATCGAATATGCTTCACGGCATATCGAACTCGCACGGTTCCCGATTTTTGATGTTCAGAAATATACAAACAGGTGTTACCATGTGACCTCCATGGTTCCCAATGAGGTCACGACCCCCAGAGGTCAACCGAGGTCACTAACCTCTGATGACCTCGGGTGACCTTTTTTATTTCCAGAACTTTCTAGGGTGTTTTATGATGCGCTGATTTCGAATTTATCATCATTTTTCACAAAGACGGGTTCAAATGAGGTAATGATACATTCATTGCAGGTCAGGCGAGGTCACTGACCTCAGGTGAACTAAGTTGACCTTTGACCTTAGTCTTGGAATAAAGCCCAATTGAGATATGGAATGTATCAAAACACATTCTTCTGACCAAAAGAAACGTCTTGGTCTCTATAGTGAGGCTGTGTCTTGATTTGATTTCGGGTCATTGACCTGACCGCAGAGGTCACCATATAACCCAGGATAAAAAAACTATGGTTCCATCGGCTTATTTTACTCACAAGAAACACGCTTGTCGTTATCGCAAGCTCTAGCTCAATAAGGGGCGAGTCGGCAAGGAGGCCATCACCCCCCCCCCCCCCACACACACACGAAGACGCGGCAGTTTTGTCTTACACTGGCCGCGGCCCGAGACTATCAACAGCTCATGGACACTCAGCGAGTTCCGACTGACTGGAACGAATCTATGGTAACGCTGCGTTCCTCTAATTACTACTGCCTCGGCGAAACGCTTTTTTGCAGCCCGTCTGATTTCCGCTACTTCTAAGCCATGAACATAATTGAATTCGATCGCCGAAGTGAAGCTACCACTGATACATCCACACAGGGGCTCGGCATCTGAACTTTGGTTTGCATAAAGGCATCGCGGGGTCTCATTATAGGCAGCGAGCTTGATTGTTTCCCCGATGTTATCGCATGCGCCCTTTTCATACGAAGTGGAATGAAATGCTCTCACTCTTTACGACAAAATATTCTTCGTGGTAACACATATTAACGAAATTAAACCTGTTTTTGTAGGTACACGTCTGTAAAATAGTGGATCTTTGAAACTTGTGGGAAAATGCTTCGGATTCTTTGGACAACTTCGGTATCAAACGGGTGAACCATTGCAGGGTCGTGTTTCACGTCGTCACGTATACAGCAAAAACTTTGGTGACGTAGTTGGCCTCCCACGCGCCAGGAGGCTACAAAGAGGATGCAGGATACACCGGGATACATCCCTGAAATTCCTTGCCTGCGTCTTGAATATGAAATAAAATTTCCCGAAAAATCACCGTGCAGGATCATTTCTTCCTCGAGGACAATGTCTTTCAAGCGTGCGATGGATCAAGGATCTGCCGCTTTGGGTTTGCGCTCGATAGTGATGAATTGTAAGAGCCCGAATATGCTTGCTCAGAGCTTTGAGGCGGCATTCCTCGTGGCTCTCGATCCTCTCTACCCTCTCTAACACCTTCATGGATGCTTAATGTGCATTGCTTATTATCTGCTGTTTCGAACATACCTGTACCATTTATTTTTGGAGGAGGGGTTGAGGGGATTTGGTCATGAGTCATTATAGGGGTGCGTGCACCCGAACTACCATCCACATGCAGTGCCAGTGGCGTTATTCTACTGCAAATACCGTAAAATGTTGTATTGGTGAAAACAAAGTAAAAAATAAATATTTTAGAAACATGAACCTTTTTATTTTTTCACTATCACGAGTAAATGGCAGACCTTGAATATGAAACCCCAAAATGACAATTTTTTAGGGGGAAAGACACAAAAATAAAAATATAGGACGTCATCAACAAATCACGATGTCAAAATTGTCAAAATCTGAGATGAGTAAAATGTTGCCCAGTTCTTTGTGGTCACGACGATATGCCTATATGATGCATTATGTTCAGTGGGTTTCGAGCTACAGGCCCATGGCTGGTTAAAAGTGTCATCTTGACACATAAAGAAGCGCCATAAAATGTCCTTTGAAGTTTGCTTCGGGGCCGAAAAAGGCCACTCTGTACAAAAGATGAGATTAGATTATGGCTTTGAGATTATGCGTTTTGCAACTACAAGGAGTGATCGTTGATATGAGTACTCATTTGACAAATTGGTTGCCTCGCTCCCTTCTTTATCGCTGCAAGATGTGAATGGTGAAACCCCTATATCACCTTCGGCGGATGTTAACACCAGGCCATCCTGCTCAATGCCAGGGTTGGTAAAAGTGCGAATTGGGTACATAAAAAAGGTGCCAATTAATACCCTTTCAATTTGCTCTGGGGCATAAAATTGTCATTCTCCACACACTTTTTTGTTGTGAGATCATTCCAATATGCAAGCAGTGATGCATTGCTATATTTGAGTATTTTATAAATAGGGTTCCCCGTTATTTTATTCATCACTGCAAGATGTTATACCCTATACCATGTACATACATACACACAACGGCTGTAAATCTACATTAAATTACCACCAACCACCGCCGGCCAGTGTGGCGGCGGCGGCGGCCCAGCCCCGTGGGCCGCGGCCCTCGCTCAGTCGTGCGGCCCAGCGACTTTTTTCCCATTGCTATAACGTTTGAGCTTCGCACGACCGCGAGACTTGCCAAGACTCTGACCTGTCCCATTGGGAAATACTATCAAACTATCTTGCGAAATCTAGGACATTATCTTGAATTCCCTTAAGAAATCTGAAGGATTCTGACGAGGTTTGTTATTACCCATAATGCATCACTACAAGATAAAGGTAGCAGAGGGCACTCCCATTCCGCGGATCGCGCTGGGATAAATCACCGCGTAGCCAGGCTACGCAAAATGTGTAACAGCTAACTTCGGTGGAGTAAACAACGGCGCGATGTGGTCGGAACTCAGAAGCTTGGGTTTTAAATAATTTCGTTTTCAAATATGTATTGCTTATAGGTTATGATATGTGCATCCATATATGGTATTGAGGCTATTCTCTATCGAATACCACCTATATTAGTGGGAAGCATGCACAAAATGCTCGCTGGGGCTACCTTGCCTGGACCGGACTCGCTCGGGCGCCACCGAAAACGCTTTTACCAGCCCCGTACAGGCCTCCAAAGATTACCCAGCAGCGCGACCTCGCAAAAATGCAAGAGGCTATATTTTGAGAGCCGTTGACCTCACGGATCTGCCGATGCCAAAATCTACTTCAGGCCACAAAATAACCCTATTATCGGAATTTCATCAAAATAAAAAGTGTGGCGGGGTGAAGTGTGAATCCCTGGTCAATCTGTCGTGGAATGACCCCTGACCGGTACGAGCGCCCAGCCGTGGCTCTCCGCAGTGAGCTGCAGAAAGGCGAGAGCTACCTGACCTCTGAGCCATTAGGACAGCCTGGTACAGACTAAGGAATGAGAAATCTTTCACAATCTGTCTTACGATTTTAGATGATTTGTGAGCCATAAGTTACACTGCGTAACCCGTAACGCAAGGGTGTGGCTTCTCCAAAGAAGTTGGAGGGGCGGAGATGGAAAAATCCCTAAAAGTACGTCAAAATTATTATGAGTTTTTAGCACTGCTTGACCACGTAGATAACAAGAAGCAAGTACTAACCGATTTAAGTCTTTCAAGATCTAAAGTCTTTAGTTTAACTTTGACCACTCACTCTGTGGCATCGGCAACATTGATTTTCAAAGCTGAATGTTCTAGGGGCCAATAATAAAATCGGCTAACTGAAAAATGACCAAGTTAAACGACGATAATTAACAATCTGCAAATTACATTATGATTAGGTACTTACTCACGCCTTTCAACTTTTATCGGAAACGATCCGATCAGCCCCCCACCCCCGTTTAATGCAACGCTGCAGTGTGGTCAGCGCTTACCTTCATGAATTCGACGCTGGACTCGAGTGGGTTGTCGAACCGAAACAACAGCAGGAAATTCTCCTCCATGGGCAGCAGCTGCGCCAGCTGCAAACACAGCCGAATACAGCATGGTAACACGTGGTCCAGCCCAGTACGGCAATACACATCCCGGCACAGCACGGTAACATACAGCTGCGCTACCTGAGAACACAGTCAAATACAGCACGGTAACACGTAGCCCAGCCCAGCACGGTAGGAGCCGGGTTAACATCACGGTGGCTTCACGTGATAGAAGTGAGGACTGGGAAGACGTGCTGAATAACTGACCATTGGCGGCGCCGGAGCACACAGCCCGGATCAGTCCAGCTGTTTAATGTTCAGTGTTCAGTCTGCGGCGGGGCCATCAGGTACAGTGTATCGGCCACGACTGACGTCACGCTACTGTGACTGCTGACCAATGCCGCGCCCGCACACAACACTGCCGCCGATGGCCAACGACATGACACGACGCCACGGGTACCATCACACACCCAGGTCACAAACAGCGCCGGACGCTGCAGTGTAACACGACAAACAGCACCGGACGCTGCAGTGTAACACGACAAACAGCACCGGACGCTGCAGTGTAACACGACAAACAGCACCGGACGCTGCATGGTAACATGACAAGCAGTATCGGACGCTGCAGGGTAACACGACAAGCAGCACCGGACAGCACTGGACGCTGCAGTGTAACACGACAAACAATAATTGACAGTGCACTGTAGCACAGCAAACAGCACTGGACACTGCAGTGTAACACAAACAGTACCATACGTTGCAGGGTAAAACGCCAAACACTGCAGTGTAAATCAACAAACAACACCGAACACAACATTGTAACATGTTACATTGTAACGTGTTAGCGTTGTTTTCTGTGTACAGCAAACAACACTGGACACTGCAGTGTAACACAACAAACAACACTGGACACTGCAGTGTAACACGACAAACAGCATAGGACACTGCAGTGTGACACGACAAACAGCATAGGACACTGTAGTGTAACACGAAACGATACCCTCACCTCTCTGACCTCGATGCGGCCGACACTCTCACCTCTCTGATCTCTATTCGGCTGGCACCCTCACCTCTCTGATCTCGATGCGGCCGACACTCTCACCTCTCTGATCTCTATTCGGCTGGCACCCTCACCTCTCTGATCTCGATGCGGCCATCCTGGTTGTCGTCATAAGCCTCCATGAAGCATTCCTTCAGTTCAGCCAACATGGCATCGGACACCACCTGGAACAGCGGTCCACAGTTTCAGCAGGGCAAATGCTTACGCACAATGTCAGACACCTGTCTCCGTAACAACGCAAACTCTTAATCCGGGCGGGGTGAGGGGTAGTGTGTGTTTGTTTCGTCAAACACAAGGCGACCGATTGGAGTGCGGAACACTTTGCTGTAGAGTGTTGCGGTCGGCTGCTCCGCAAAGCCCACCGCATTCGTCGGGGACTATCCGTGCGTTCGGTAGCTGGAAAATGTTGGACATATAATTATCCATCATTTCAATACACCTGGGCATGTTCGTACCTCACTGGCCTCCGGCAGCGCGTCACAACAGAGCAGCAAAAAATGCCAGCAATGCTAGCAATGCCAGCAAGGACGAACAAAAGGACGTCGCTCGATAAGAACAGTGAGGTAGAAAGGACTCGCCCGTTTGGTGCCAAGTTCTACTCCATTCAAATAAAACCAGGAATGCATAGCCGAATGGGCGGAGTTCCCTGCCCCGTCCCTCCCGGTCGCCGTCCCGCGACATTGTCGCTGGCCGGTCGCTTTGTCGGTCCGGCGCAGCCAGAAACTCAGTTATCTTAAATACGATAACTACCGATTATAAAAAAAATCGGAGGGCGGAACTGATACAAATGTCACAACATACCATAAAAAAACTTAAAAGCAAACACAAAACTCTCTTCGAATTTGACCCAGTTCCTGCCCAAAGTCGGGAGGGAAGGGGGGGGGGGGCTCCAACCAAACAGGATCTCATGCCCCTTCAGAGCCGGCTGGATTTTGGGGGCGGCTCCGACTCCGGCTTTGGCTGAGCAGAACTGGCCGAATCCGAAGGGAACCGCGGCTCCTTCCTTTCTCTGCGACATTTTCTAGCTGGGCTGAAGACCATTGTGATAAAAGAAATGGCCTCGCCTTACAGAGACCGATTTGTCATCAGCGGGACATAAGTGACCTGTTCTGTCTCCTTTAGGCTGACCGCGGGCCCAATCAATGTGTCAGCAGTCGGTGTGATGACGTCACTACCCCTGGTCGGGGCATAACCAGAGTTCATGGGTTAGGTCAGAGACTGCAGCCCCGGACGTCGTCGTGCGGCTCCGTCCCAAACGGGACCAGCAGGGGCGCTGGGAGTTATATGCCTAATTACCTTAGCCGCCGGGCGCATCAGGATAGCTGCAAAGCTGCGCCAGTGTACTACATACAACCTAGGACTGCCGGCCGGTAACAATGCATAACCTTATTGTTTAGGCACGCAAGAAACTCATTTCCTAACATCATGAGTAGGTACTTCAACATTTGACTGTCTCACCGAACAATGGTAAAAAAAAACAAATGTATTCCAAACTTCGGATCACATGACTCCCCCTGTTCCTTTTGCCTCAGTGACGCATGTGTGGTGCAAGTTTGAGACAGAGCGGAACATATTTAGGGGTCCCACCAATCGACATCTTGCGAAGGTTCATTGACACTTGGCCTTCCATATATGGAAGGCCAAGTGTCAATGAACCTTGAAGGGTGACCCCTTATGTACGCTTTTTCCAAAACCTTTGCTCCATAAGTCTAATTAGATGTAATCGGGGGCACTAATCACGATTTTTGCAATTATTTTACCAAATTTGAATTCCTTATGACCATTATTAAAAATAATAAAAAATAACCATTTTTTGATGAAGGTAATCAATTTTCCAATTTTTTGTTTTTTCGACGAAGACACTGTGTTTCTTTGTGGTGGATCCCAACGCTGCAATGCTGGTCATAGTCGATAAAGAAGTACACTTTTCGGAATAGCAAGATGCCACGGGAGTCTCTTTAATCATCATCATCATCATGTTTAATTAGCATCACATTCAGTGACAAACAAAAAATGTCAGTGATCAGTGATCAAACAATTACAAGTTTAAGCAAAAATGGCCAACGCACATGCAAAAAGCGCCGCCATAGAGGTGTACAATACACTACATAATAGCCACATAATGTTTATATAACCTAAAGGCAACATGCTACAGGCGCGGCATAACGATAAGGCGCAGCAGGTGGCGCGATTCGCTATCTGTCCGCGTCACCAAAAAGCGGAGCGAGTCAATCAATCTATTAGACTCCAACTGCGGATGGATCGTTTCCGGGTCAATGTGCCCTGAGGCTAATAAGAGAAAAAACATGCATATCTCGGATTTTCGACATCGGTGACCTGAGGTCAGGTCAATTTCGTGTCATCCCCATTATAAGTCAATGGGAGAAAATTCAAAACCCTCCTTTTCAACAAAAACGAATTGGATCAGGCCAAGTCTTTCAGGATTATTTCTCCTTAGCCCATTCTTGATGTATCAATTGCAACGTTTGACCAGCGACCCCCTGTTAGGTCATCCGAGGTCATCCGAGGTCACGAACACTTTTTTGCCAATAACTTTCGATAGAGAAGAGATAGCAACGTGCGACATGCACCGATGTGTTACTCTCATCACGGCGCATCGACTGGTGTGCAGCTTGAATTATACTTAGGTCAACTTGACTTTGACCTTGACCCGAGGTAAAATTTTGAGATTGACCTTAACATGTCAAAATTGGTATGCGTGGACCTCTCTTGACGAGAGAAACACGATGGTGTCAAAATAATTATCCTATCTTTGTTAGGTAAAAAGTTATTCTCGAACAAATTTTCGCTGAAAAAAACAGGTTTTTTGAAATTTGATGACATCTGGAGCATAAAGTATTGACCTGAGGTCAAATTTAACACGCACTGTGGAGGGGGTCTCAGAATTCAGCGCCCTGGAGAGGGGTGGGGGGCAGGATCTGCCCCCCCCCCTTACGATCTCAGCTCCTATAAGAGCCAGAATAACGAAATTTTGAGGGTAGGAAGTAACGCTGGGGAACTCTTTGTTGTGCAATTTTTATGGCTATAGGTCAATATTTTCAAGGTCAAATGAGGTCAAATTTCCAAAATTTTATCAAATTAGGGCCTAAAAATCCGACCT
>JARFNZ010128810.1:0-11458 GCA_031763405.1 Balanus nubilus
GGCCCGCCACCCCGCCCTCCTGCCTGGGCCGTCCTGGGCAGCGGCCCCCCCCCCCGCCCTCCCTGCCGACTGACGGTGACGTCCGGGCCCTCCAGCCCTCCCTACTGACTGTGACGTCCTGGGCAGCTGCCCCCCCCCCTCCCTCCCTCCCTTCCTACTGACTGTGGCGTCCTGGCCCTCCATCCCTCCCTACTGACTGTGACGTCCTGGGCAGCTGCTCCTGTAGCGCCACCTGGACGCCGCCCAGGTGTCCGGTGAGAGAGGTCTGGTGGCCGCGCCGGCCGGCCCGGCTGTAGTGGCGGCCAGTCAGCGACGCCTGCACGTCGCGCACCTCAGACTCCAGCCGCAGGCCGCTCAGAGAGGCCTCCATCAGGGTACGGCGCACCTTGGCCACCCCGAACACCAGCAGCGGCGTCAACTCCCGGCTAGACAGGCCTGCCGGAATGGGAAACATCCAGGGTCAGCTACTGGCTCCACAGACCTACCGGGTGGGAAAGTGGTTAGATTTACCGTGCAAGAATCCAAGGCAACTGGGCGTGAGGACGAAAAAGGCGGCGAACGTAGTGAAAAAAGTGGAAATATGTGGAAAAATAAGTGACTAAACTAGAGGCTAAAGCATGATAATGAGATGCAGTTGCTATTCTACACCACATCACCAGTCAAATTCATGATTAGACCAGTGGGCTACCTTTCCCATATGAACTTCCAGTCATACACCCCACCACAAAACAGAACAACATGTACAGACGGTAAACTGAATATGTCCCAGCGGACCAAAGACGCCCCTTTCACGGCACGTACGCTGCTCGGTGTTCTTCCTGGCGGTGTTGGGCGGCGCGGGCGGGGGCGGGGGCGGCTGTGGCGGCGGCGGGGTGGGCGCCGACTGCGGCCTCAGGTCCGTCGAGTCTCTGTGTCCAGCCTCCGCGTCGTCAGCGGCTGACTCCCGTAACACCTCGTACTTGCCCGAGCCGCGGTACGGGTCCGGCGAGTGTTCGTGGATGGTAGCCAGACGACAGCTGCGGCGGAACCACACGGCGGCGGCATCAGAACGTAGCCACCGGTACAGCGGCCAGTGGTAATGCAAACCAGCCAGTAGTTAATTCATGACATGCAATACAACGTTTCTCATGATTTCACCTAAGTGACAAGACAATTAATATAACCGCTGATTCCTCATCAGCATTCTGACTTGCAACATCTAAGCGATTTAAAAGAAACAAACGAACTACATAGTCACGGCCATGTCAACACCTATGCCGTGACCCTGCAAGGCACCCCCACACCACAGCGCCTTCTGCCGACGTTCTCTCGAGCCCTGCCCGCCTTTCTGTACCTGTTGCGTACGGTCTTGGTCTCGGGTACGATGGCGTACAGTTTGAGCAGGTGGTAGACGGTACGCCAGCAGCGGGGCGTCTCGGGCCGCTCCTCGGGACGATCGGGGGACGAGGAACCGTGACCGGTCTCCAGCGAGCTCTGACCTGTGGTCGGAAACACGGTCACCGAACATACACCGCAGGCCGGTGGGTCACATGATCAGACACACTGGGGCACTGCTGGACGGTGATGTGATCATCTGGCCCGCAGACGGACGCCGATCAGGTCATTAGTACCTGACGCGTTGGTACTGGGTGGTCAGCACTAGCAGTGCCAATGGCTGTCACACATGATGCTCTTTTCTCGTTCATTCGGCATTCTCCGGTCCCCCCATGCACATCCACATCCACATCCATATGCACACATACGCACGCACGCACGCACGCACATCGGTGGACAAATCGGGAGCACTGATACAACGAGGTACCTATCGTCTCCACGCATCTTTCTCCCATCTCCCATCTGTCCCATACCTCTCGCTTGGCTTGACCTAGCCCAGCCCAATGGTGCATGACCCAGTTGTGCAATCCCGAAGTGTCTGTGATATTTTGGATGCGTGCCCGCCAGTCAATAGCAGCTCGGCTGTATGAGGGTGTACCGTGTGCCGTTGACCCGTGGCGTGCTGAGGCTCACCTGGTCCGCGGCCGTCCCTGGCCGAGCCCTGCTCGCCAGGTGACCGTGTGGGCAGATGCAGCGGCGCCGGCGGGAATCTGAACAGGGAGCCGTCCGAGCCGCTGTGGCCGCCGGCCGACAGCGGCGCCGCCAGCGGGTCGTCGTGCAGCTCCGGAGACTTGAGGTCCGGCACCTCCGAGCCTGCCCGGCGGACACGGAGGATTACAACCCGCTACTGGCACCTACCTGGCACTGGCACCCGCTACTGGGTGCCTTCGTAAAGACACGGACACATAGGGTACCAGGAGGTAATTGACAGTCGAAATAGGCGAAGCCGGCGCTCGCTGATACATCGAAGAGAGCTGTGTGGTGGACAGCAGCTACTCGCAGAAGAATCGCCGCCAAAGAACAACATCATCGTCACGTGTTGAAGCCGTCCTTCAGAAAAAAATAAGCACACGAATAAACACACAGCCTCCCCAACATGATCTGATACCAAATCAACAAACCTTGACCATGTTGTGCCACCACCGCTCAACAGCCATCACGGATAAGTGGCCGGCGGCCAGTACAGTGTTTCTCTGCCCGGGGCCGCCAGCCCGCCGGGGCCGCGGTAGGTCGTTCTCACCACGACTCATCACGACTCACCGGAGGACGAGTCGTTCTTCCTGTGTCGTCCGCGTCGGCTGGCCTTCCTCAGTCGCTCCACCCGCAGGCCGTGCTGCGTCTCTCTGGCGTTCCAGTAGACGCTGGCCAGCTGGTTGACCAGCCGCAGCAGCGGCATGTTCACCTGCTCACGTGGCGGGTTTCACTTGAGTCGCACGACTTCGCCACAGTGGGACCGCCCTTTACCCTAACTAGATAGTTCGGGACACGGTCTCAGTGCCATGTCTATTCTATGTCTGGCGTTGCGATTGACAGTTGGCACCGACATTTACGTTGCATTGTCACACATTGCATATGATCAAAAACCTTTCTAACTACCCAGTCGTCATACTCATCGGGTGACTTTCCCTCACTTTCAAGCATCCTCCTCTCCAACCAGTCTTCCCGTCCTTCACCCTCTCCATCACCACAGACACACTCCCGCTCCCCACCACTGCCCGACTACCCACCTTGAGCGCCAGCGAGTCGGCACACACTGTGAAATTGACCACGGCCTGTGTGTGGCGCTTCAGCTGCCGGCGCGTGACGAACGCGTTCGGCTGTCGCTGGATCCACTCGCCGACGGCCGTGTCGGCCACGTGACGCAGGTCGAGCTCGACCCGACCGCCGCGAAGGATGAACGCCGGCTCCGTGGAGAGCTCCGCCGGCGCCCGGCCTGCGGTAAGGGGGAGGGGGGGGGGGGAGAGGTGAGGCAAGAGGCGTCCGATGGACGGGGGCGGGAGAGAGAAAGAGGGTGGGGCGAGTACAAGAGCCAGACAAGAAGACTATGATGTGTTTTCGGGAGTCGCGATTGTCATGGTAAAATCGGGTGCGCGGTTAGACGAGAGAGATTTGCTGAGTAGGCTCCCAACCGAATCCCACTCCCCGCCTGTTTCGTAAGTCAACTGCTTGAGAGTGGAAAATGCCTGAACTCCGTGCACGGTCATTTGTCAAATGCATCCCAGCATGAGCTTCAATGTAAAATATTACCCCATGAACATCATATGAGTCAGAAATACTGTTCACCCAATAGCGTAACTAGAATCAAGGTACAGAAGTCGAGCATGCTGTCGTTATGAGCATGATCGGAAGAACGTTGGCGGCCCAGCGGCCGGCCGGTCAGTTGTGACCCACCTCGTCGCGGCTTGGCGCCGTTGCTGCTCTCGGAGATGTCGATCCTGAGAGACTGCAGGCTGGAGACCAGGTTCACCGAGCTGCCCAGCTGACGGAGAATCGTCTCCCCGCCGAGAACCTCACTCAGCACGCCTGTCAACAGTTATTGAGAACCTTGATCAATACACCTACGCTTGTCAGCAGTAATCACCGGTCTCTTTTGCACGTTCCTATCTCTCCTCTATCAAAAGTTACTGACAACAAAACGAAAGTGACCTAAGGTGACCTCAGATGACCTTTACAAGGGTCACGAATCAAAAGTTGCGCTTGGGTTATCAATAATAGTCAAATATATCAAGATCCTCAAGAAATGAGACTGACCCAACTCCTACCTATCTTTCAAATAGGAAACATTGGAATATTTCCCAATTGGCTTATAATAGAGAGGTCACGATATTGACCTGACCTTAGGTCAGGTCATGAGTTTCCTATACTCACATGAAATCCTCCAAGTTTAAATCTCTTGGACAAACCCTGTGGGCTGGGCACGACCGCAAACATTTTTTGGAAGTAAGGTTACTTAACGTGACTTGGTGACCTGGCCTGGGTTACAAAATTGCATACAATGCGCGGAGTTAGTGTCAGAACAGCTGTGCCAAATTTCGAGTCGCTATGCGCCGCCGTCTTTTCACCGCAAGCGAAAACCCGAGGGGGGTCATTTTGCTCCAACATGGCGAAAGATCCTATGAAGTAGTAAGGCATTGGTGACCGTAAACATTTATCTGATGGCGAAAAATGCATATTTGCCTACCTAAGTTTCTATTTCCTTGTCTCAACATCATCATAAGCAGCATCAAAACCCTCAGTGCTAAATGCCACCCACCGCTCCGTGACGGTTCACGCATTGTTTTCGCCCGTGCACTACACGAGTGTATGGTAGCAATACTTGTATTTTTGTCCCTAGATGGCAGCAGGAGTAAACGCCTGAGGGTGTATGCTGTGCCGCATAGCTTACTGCTTACAGCCGTCTTGCCTGGTCCGCGCAATGCGGGAACGACTCGCTCTGAGAGAGCGTTCTGGCGCAGGGGTAAGACAAGTGGTGCCGAGGATCAGTGGTCACTGCTTTAAGCGGAAACGATGGTGTATGACACTGACAAACTGTTTTACCGAGCAGCTAACACAGTACAAAATGAAATGATCGCAACCCCATCATCCAAAATTGGCCGCTTCGCCATTCCTATAGACAACTCCACTTGATAACAGACACCAAGCTGTGCATGACAAGGAAGGTAATACAATGCGAACGTATAGGAATATAACCGGATCCAAACTGCAACCCCCCCAAAGAAAGAAAAAAAAATTAATGATAGTAATAATAAATCAAACTAAAACTACGACCTCCTGTTTATAGTTCGCAAACCAAGCTATCCAGTGCAACAGACCCCAAGAGGCCAGCACCAACTCCCTGCACTGACCTCTGACCATTCCGGCCATGGCGTGTCCCTGCATCCCTCCTCAGACACTTAGCACCTATAATGCGACGCGGCCGGCCACCCAGACCGCTCGACATCGATTCCAGAGCTGCGCGCGCCTCCCGGCGGCGCGCCAGCCGGCAGCAGTCGATAGTGGCCTCCGATCGAAGGACCGCCCCGCCCCCCCCCCCCCTCGACAACGAGCCGGTGACGTCAGATGAGAGACCCGCCCTGGATAGGTGACGTCACAGGAGAGGAGAGACCCGCCCTCGAGTGATGACGTCACAGGAGAGATCCGCCCTGAAGAGGTGACGTCACATGAGAGATCCGTCCTGAAGTGGTGACGTCACATGAGAGATCCGCCCTGAAGTGGTGACGTCACATGAGAGACCCGCCCTGGAGTGAGAACATTATAGCTCGAAGTCTCCCCCATTGCTTAATGAATAATATTTAACACTGCTACAGATTCGCCAAGACGAGAATAGCTCAACACGGCCAAGAAATGCCGCGTGAGGGTATTAGCTTTTTCCAAAAACGAGATTAAAGTTTCACTAGCCACCTCGTTTTTGTGTGGCATTCCTACGTCCCTGGACGTCACAGAAGAGGAGAGACCTGTCCCGACAATGTGAAGCAATGCGAAGTAAACGCGGTTCCACAAAGCTCAAACTCAGGCATGATCTGAGGACGTCAAGGAATGAGACTATTCGAGCTATCATGCATTCCGCAAGTAAAAAAAAAAACTATTGTACCAGGCTCAGGGCTGCATCAGTTGTCCGTTGCTGCATCGGGGGGGGGGGGGGACGAAGGCTTTCTGAAGTCGGTTCTTTCCATGCAACGCCTATAGGCGTGATGTTAAAAATAAACAAATAGCTGAGGGGGACACCCCCCCCCCTCGTTCCCTCTGTAACGGAGCGCATGGTTCAAAAGATCCTACATCTTAAGCACTAACAACGGCATGACTACGACATCCCGAATGGAATTGTTTATGCCTATCAGAATGAAAAGAAGCCCACCGGATGAGTGGCAAGTGGTTTTGAGCCGTGCGGCAAAGAACCACAGGCTAGGGATGTACTCTATGACATCACTGTCTCAAGTTATCCCCCTTTTGTGCGGCACCCCTAACGAGTCTGGCAGGGTGCCAAACGCTGTCGGTGCGGGGCCCCGCGGAAGGAGCAAGTTGTCTTTAAACCATGCCTGTTATTAATATTGCATCTCCACCCCGACAATCTTGCATTACATCCCGATTGAGACCTCTTGCATTCCTTTCTCATCAGTTGCGAGGTATCATGCCCACAAAACAGGAGCAGCTTGACTGAGTCAGCTGCGCAATCAAGCAACGAGCACAACTCCGTACCACACGGAAGATTGCAGTTTAAAGCATTGCGGCGTGGTATCACACCGATCAGCGCGGTTTGGAAAGCAGCAGCACCTGTCACGCGGTTGTGACAAATTACTTTTAAAAAAAACGCTTTCACTGGTCTCTCAAGTGCAGTAAATGAAGTCAGCTTCCTGGCATATTTATTAGAGGTCTAATGACAACAACAGCAGAACGGGGTCCGCCTACGGGCCCAGACTCGTCTCACTATGTATACCAAGCGGCGGGCCGCGGCGTAACAGGGCGGGCGCTCAACCAATCAGAGAGCGGCACCGCGCTGCCGGCAGCCTCGCCAACACATATCGAACAGATCACTGTGACGCCGTTTTCTCCTGAAGCCGGTGGCGGCATAACACCCGGCACAAGGCGGCCTATAGCCCAGCCGGCCGATACGAACAAAACAGGGCCAATGCATCGGCCGACACACGCAAAAACGGAGACAAAATGGAGTGTATCAGAAACAGATGTCCAGCGCGAAAGGCACAGAGCAGGAACATGAAAAGTCGATATTAAACAGAATAGATCGACGCAGTCATTTCGTTGACGGTCCGACAGTGCATTTCGAGACTCGGTCATTGTGAAACGTATAAATGCACGACAATGTGCACTAACATTAGCAGATTATCGTACTCTATCTTCCCGGTGAGTCACCGTATCCATAAAACCAGTCTGGCACAATGTCGCGCTGAAGAGACCGACATAGACTAGTATCGCAGTCAGCGGTGTATGCTTTCAGTCGTCGACAGATTCACCAAAGGGGGCAGGCCAGCACTACGCAGTGAGTCACTATAGCGACAGCCGCGTGTTTTCACCACTGAAGCGGTCGGGTCGGGGCGGGGTGGGTCAAGGCGGCGGGATGCGTCGGGGCGGCAGTATACCTGGCCACGCCCACTCGCCCACAGCGGTCCCCCTTGCCGGCAGACGCCGCCAGCTCGGGCTAAAGCCACCACCCCATCACACAGACGGGCCGCGCAGAGCGCTCCTGTCCTCCTCCGCACTCCTGCACGCCTTGCCGCTGCCTGCCGGCCACTGTTACGATTGCGCAGGTGGTGTCAGCGGCGGCAGGTAGTGGCAGCGGCGGCAGGGCCGACCGAAAGCACAGCGGCTGTTTGATCTGGTAATAATCTCGTTAAAGCTGCGCGTCGCTCGTCTGAGCCGGTGGCGGCTAACGCCCTGTACGCCAGCCTATTGAACCATCAGATCCACTCTCCAACGCACAAGTCCCGCCGGCCTCAGGGGCTTCAGCCGGCGCCTCTCCTCACACCAGTCTGGCAACATCGACAGCCTCTCTGACCACTCTTAGCGGCGTGGGCCATGGCACGAATCAGCCGTGCCTCCTGACAGAGGTTTACTCGCCAAGCTG
Organism: Balanus nubilus; assembly: GCA_031763405.1. Taxonomy (NCBI): domain Eukaryota; kingdom Metazoa; phylum Arthropoda; class Thecostraca; order Balanomorpha; family Balanidae; genus Balanus; species Balanus nubilus. Next base: position 7,955 of record JARFNZ010128810.1, read on the forward strand.
GCCACAACTACGAGTCGGCGCCTCGACGTCCGATGTCCGGCAGAGGTATCCTCCCGCCGGACCAGGTCGAGGCCAGCCTCACACGGGAGGCGGGAGGCTGGGTATGAAGGGGGGCGGCTACTTGTTGGAGGCGGCGTCACCGGAGGACGACTTGCCACAGGAGAGCGAGTCGTCCTGCTCGGCGCCCTCCAGCTCCGTCTCGTTCTCCTCCAGTAGCGGCACGCCTGCAAACGAACAACGCAGTCCGTACAGACTGGTCAGTACATCACACGACAGCCCGCAGAATCAGCATAGCGACAGTCAGGGATGTCGGAACCGTCAGCTGGCCAGGGCAATCGAAACGATCCTCACTGACGTCATAGTCAACACAAGACAGACAGAGCAATCTGAGAATTGCAAACAGCCCGCCCTGCCAGCACCAGTAACAAGTCGGGGCAGTCTGAAAAGGTCAGAACAATCAACGCGATTGACTGACCTTTACGTTATCGGCAATTGAATGACTGTCAGCAAAATAAACAGCATAAGCACCTACAGTAAACACAATTAAATTCGTTAGCATCACCGGTAGTCAACCCAGTCAACATATAGCTCTCGTTCACTAATCTAGCCAGCTTTACAGGTCCGAGTTAAGGACATTGAGGGCTTCCCGGCCCGTCCCACCTTCCGTGTTGAGGACTGAGGAGCCCCTACCTTCCGTGTTGAGGACTGAGGAGCCACTACCTTCCGTGTTGGGGACTGAGGAGCCCCTACCTTCCGTATTGAGGATTGAGGAGCCCCTACCTTCCGTGTTGAGGACTGAGGAGCCCCTACCTTCCGTGTTGGGGACTGAGGAGCCCCTACCTTCCGTGTCGAGGACTGAGGAGCCCCTACCTTCCGTGTTGAGGACTGAGGAGTCCCTACCTTCCGTGTCTTCCGTGTTGATGACTGAGGAGCCCCTACCTTCCGTGTTGAGGACTGAGGAGCCCTACCTTCCGTGTTGAGGACTGAGGAGCCCCTACCTTCCGTGTCTTCCGTGTTGAGGATTGAGGAGCCCCTACCTTTCGTGTTGGGGACTGAGGAGCCCCCACCTTCCGTGTTGAGGACTGAGGAGCCCCTACCTTCCGTGTTGAGGACTGAGGAGCCCCTACCTTCCGTGTTGAGGACTGAGGAGCCCCTACCTTCTGTGTTGAGGACTGACGATGTGTCGAACGAGGCTAGGCTGCCGCACATGCCCCGGACGCTGGCGGTGGCGGCGGCGCTGAGCGTGTTGGAGGCCGCGTCGCTGGTGGCCATCGTATCAGTGGAGCCCATACTGTCGAGCAGCGACGGCGTGGCGTTCGAGGCCCTGTGGAGCGACGGACAGAGATGACGGTGGGGTCAGCTGAGTCGGCCAATCCCGGCCCAGACCCCAGGCGGCGTACGGTCTGATACCATGCTGGAGAAGGATATCATAATGTTCCAAGGTGCGAGTGCCCTCATTGATGATTTCGCTAAGTATTTCGGTCAATTGTGCAAAGCCCTATGGTGCCGTTTGTGTGATATGGTATAAGCAAGAGCATGGGTCACGAAAGTACATTACCAACATCATCATCAAATAACGACACAGCTTAGCAAACACCCTTACATCACAAATCCCAGTCCTTATCCACGTCCACGAAGAAAGCCAGTCGCTCCCCAGCCGGGTCATTGCATCCACGCCCTGAACCCGTTACCGCCTCCAAACCCCAAACCCTCTGCACCTCAGCCGCCCCCCCCCCCCCTCGCCGCCACACCACTCACGTGTTGCTATGTCGGGAGGCCGAGTGGTGGCTCTGCACGGAGCGCTGCGAGACAGAGTCCGACTCCTGCTCACGCCGCCAGAGGCGCTCGCGTCGCGCGGCCGGCGGCAGGCTGCGGTGGTGGTGGTGGAGGCGGGCAGCCAGCGCACCGGGCCCGCCGCCGGCACCCGCCTCCGAGAGGGCAGGCGGCACGCGCTCCGAGCGGACCGCCTCCTCGTATGTGGGGAGAACGAACTGAGGCGGCGGGGGGTCAGTCAGGTCGGGAGGTCAGGCGCCAGGTGGTACGATGAGGTTGTTACCACAGTGCGTCAATGGAGGACCCTCGGAAAATGCCTCATTATAACACTACTAATAATCAGCGGAATCGAAACCAATCCAGGTCCTAATATCAATCACTTGAATACCTGTCATGTTAACATAAACAGCATTACATCAAAAATAGTAGAACTCTCGGCATTTGTTAGCGCAAACAACATTGATATTTTGATCGTTAGTGAAACTAAGCTTGACGATTCAGTTCACCCAAGCCTATATGAACTTCCAGATTTTAACACACCTTACTTAAACAATAGAAATAGGGACGATAGAGGGACTGCGATATACACACGAACCAATTTAGCGGTGAAGAGGCTAAACAACCTAGAACTAGAAGGAGAAGACTGGGTGTGGGCAAAAGCATCAATTAACGGAATGTCATCAATCCTATGTAGTATCTACCTTCCACCAGGCCTCGCAGTTGACATGTTAGAGGACTTTAATAATAGATTTATCGAAAGCATTGCCCTCGCCAACTCACTTTCACCACTAGGAATATTTGTTCTTGGCGACTTCAATACTGGTAACATATTCTTAGAAAACAGTCATACCCTAACCTCAGGCCCAGACACTGTTCATAGCGGAATAACACCTTTCGGTATTAGATTTAGCCATACATTAGATACACTGAAACTCACTCAACTTATTACATCCCCAACAAGAATAACAGAAACAGCTGCAAATCTTAGACACCTCGCCATAACTAATAATAAAGATATAGTAGCTAACGTAGGGACGCTGTCTTCTTTTGGTAAGATGGATCACCTTCCCATTTGCTTATCAACCAGCCTACCCTCATTCCAGACACCCATTCAGACCAGAACAATATGGCACTACAGTAGACTTGACGCGGACAAACTATCCGGACTCATACAAAACACCGACTGGAACGACATACTTAGCTACGATGTAGACATTGCTACTGAAAAAGTCGCACAAGCCATCTTAGAAGCTGCCCATAAGACGATCCCTAGAAAAATCATACACATACGACCCGGTGACAAACCATGGATAACCGGACACCTTAAACATCACATGAACAAACGTGATAGACTTTTCAAAACAGGGAAACGAACCGGCTTGACACACGACTGGGAAGCTTGGCGACTGCAAAGAAATTTCGTGACCAGACTCAACAAAGATTGCAAAGACCATCATACAAGGCAACAGGTCCACAAACTTCTCTCACAAAAACATAATCCATATCAGTACCATAAATTACTAAAGCAAACGATAACTCCAAGAAACTGCAGAAGCATACCACCATTAGAGACTGACGGTCACCACATGGCGATAACTGACGAGAAGGCCACCGCTCTTAACAGACATTTCGCTGCTCAGACCGAACTCCCCACTGCAGTGGCGTAGCCAGGATTTTGCGAGGATACCGCATTTTCTGGTAGGGGCATCACGCAACAGGGGCATCATATAT